>JXPQ01022456.1:1252-11543 GCA_001014675.1 Ephydra gracilis
TTTTATAGCTTTAACAAAATTTTAACAAAGAGATTCAACTAATTTATTAATAATTTTTTATCCCTGAGAATGATATTGTTGCTCATCGCTTAAACTCAGCATCACAAGTAGGATCTGGACTCAGTAAAATTGTTAAAAAATAATTATTAAGTGCACGTTCTTCCAAACGCTAACTTAAAATCGGTATTGTGTTCAGTGTGAAATTGTGAAATTAAGGTTAAAGTTATTCGTTTCCTAACAGTTCAATGGGAAACCATCAAATCAATCAGGCGTATTGTGCAAATTTTTATTCAATTTCAACAACAGGCATATTTTAAAGAAAAAACAAAAAAAATCAAACAACCGAAAACTCTGAAAAAGAACTGTAAATCTAATGAGCACTGAAAATCTTTGTGAACATTTAAGTTAATTGCACATTTAATAGTTAGCAACAACAAAAAAATACGCACCAACAATAAAGGAAGTAGCAGCATTAACAATTGAACATACCAGTAACAACAATGGCCGAAGCAGCAGAAAATAGAAAAA
This sequence comes from Ephydra gracilis, assembly GCA_001014675.1. Lineage (NCBI taxonomy): Eukaryota > Metazoa > Arthropoda > Insecta > Diptera > Ephydridae > Ephydra > Ephydra gracilis. The sequence goes on from JXPQ01022456.1 coordinate 1,781, forward strand.
AATTAATGCAATGCATTAAACTTATTGCTCAGTTTGATAGTGATCAAAATTATTTGGCGCTTTCCATTGAGCGAATTGATGCTTTAATTCCAAATTCGCTTACCTTGCACNTTTTTATTTTCAATGTATTTTAAGTACGCTCAGGAGACCAGCGTTGGACGTCGTAGAGAACAAGCTGACTGTTGGATTACATTAAGATACCTGTTAATAAAAGAATTTAGTGGTAGTACACCAATTACTACAAGCATATTACAGATAAGTAATATTAAGTTTAAAGATAATGTTAAACATTTTTGCGAACAAGTGAATAACGAATTGTGTAAAGTTAAAGATCACATTAAGTTAAAAGAAACAAATTCAACAAATAAGACATTCCTTCACAATAAACTAAGCAAAATAAGTTTAAGTACATTAAAAATAGAACTACCAGATTATTTCACCGCTTTAATAAATGCTAACTTACCTTTTGCTTTAAAAAGTGTTATTCAAATTTTTAAAGAAAACTCTGTTTATGATAGTGTAGTTAACGAAAAACCATTTTTTAAAAATCAACAAACTAAAAAACTACTGCCAAAAAATCAAAACTGAATAAGAAATCCATCCCAAATTGCTATTAATACAAACTCACATAGAAATTCGTTCTTTAATCATCAATATAATAACTAAGATAATAATTTTCCACAAGGACAACAATATTTACCCTACATTAATATCTACAACGCACCCACCCGATTCCCCCATAATTTTGAAAAGAATGCTCCTTTTAACAACTTTCAGGGTAACCAACAAAATAGCAATTTTTGTTATTATCCTTACTCTAATGCACAGATTCCGTCACAACAGGTTCGACATTTTAGAAGTAATGATTCAAATCAGATTACGGTGATACGGTGTTCCGCAATCCATGAATATGGAAAACGAAAATTTTCGTTTAAAAACATTAAATGGTCAAATTGAACTAAAATAAGCTAAACACATTGATTTATGTAAAGACAAAAATGTTTCCCAATTTTATATTTCAGAATTTTCCACAAAATGCGATGGTTTGTTGGGAATCGATTTATTGCGTGGATTAAACGCTGAAATTTTTTTTGATAAAAATAGTATTTGTTTTGAAAAACGAAACAAATTATTAGAGTCATTCAACATAAAATTAGACCATTTAAATAACGAAGAATTAGAAAAACTATCAAATGTTTTGAAATCTTTTAAACATAGTTTTATAAGGAAAGAGATATTTTAATGTTTACAAGCGACATTAAACACAATATAAAAACAGTGCATGAAGACCCAATCTATGTTAAGTCTTATAGGTATCCAGAAAAATATAGAAAAGAGGTCGATAGGCAAATTAAAGAGATGTTAGAGCAGTGTATAATTTGTGATAGCAATTCTCCTTATTCTGCACCAATTTGGGTTGTTCCCAAAAAGATAGATTCTTCGAATTTTCAGAAATGGCGCATTTTCGTCGACTGTAGGAAGCTTACCAACATTACAGAGAGCGACAAATTTCCTATACCAATAATCGATGAAATTCTCGACAAAAAAGTATATATTTTACTACAATTGATTGCCTAAAAGGGTTCCATCAAATCGAGATGGATCCAAACGATCGAAAAAAACTGCCTTTTCAACTCAAAGCGGTCTTTACGAAATTTTACGTATGCCCTTTGGGTTAGAGAATTAATTGGGAAATTAATTGGAGAAAAAATTGGGAAAAGTTGTATGGTGGAAATGGACGATATTTTTGTGTTTAGCACTTCCCTTCAGGAACATATTGATGTCTTAAAAACGGTTTCTGAACGACTAAGTAATGCAAATCTTAAAATTCACCCAAATAAACGCGAGTTTTAAAAAGAAAAAAGCAGAGTTTCTGGGTCATTTAGTTAGAAGGGACGGGATAAAGCCCAACCCAAGCAAAATAAACTTGGATTATCCTCTTCCAAAGACGGAAAAAGAAATCTAGCATTTCTTACATTTACCTGGATTTTATAGGAAATTCACAAAAGATTTTTCCAAATATACCAAACCATTAATACAATGCTTGAAAAAAGGCAATTAAGTCGACATTTCAAATAGAGACAATCAACATACAGTCGATCAAATCATCAAACTTTTAATAACTAAAGAGCCCATTCTTGCACAATCTGACTTCAATAAAACATTTACACTGACTACTGGTGCATCTAATGTCGCTCTTGGAGCTGTTCTTAGTCTGTAAGGCCGACCAATCCGTTTTGCAAGTCGTACTCTCAATGAACATGAGTCCAACTATTCGGCAATGGAAAGAGTCACTGGCCATGGTTTTGGCGACCAAATATTTTAGACCCTACTTATTTGGAAGCGTTTCGTTGTGAATAGTGATCCCAGGCCATTGCAGTGGCTTGACAACTTAAAAGAATCAAATTCGAAACTCCAAACAAAAAGTTTCAAAGGGCAGTTGAAGTTAATAAAGAATAATTTTAAAACTTGTAACACAAAAACAATTTTTGGAAGCACAATAAGTTATAACTTTTTGAATACAGAGCGTATAAAAGAAATAATTAAATCATACATACTCAATAATCAGACAGCTCTTTTAATGCCTAATGATTATGATTTTCTAGTATTTCAAAATGTTTATAAAGAACTAGTTCACAGTCCACATAATAAAGCATTAAGAGTAGCCAAGGAATTTGAAATCCATATGCAAGGCGTACAGCAGAGAAAAAACTGCAAACCAATTTAAACAAAATTATTATTATCCAAATTATTTTAAATAAATTACCAAAATTTTTAACCAATGCGAGCTGTGTAATCGCTGTAAACATGATCATGTTGCTAACAAACAACCATTTAAAATTACGCCTCCAGTATACGAAACCAGAGAAAAATTTGTCATTGATTTTTGGGATTGGGCAAACATTTTTAGCTTGTATTGATGTCTACTATTAATTCTTTTTGGCTGAAGAAGTAAAAAATTTAAATTGGCTAGAAACAAAAAGAGCTCTCTTAAAAATATTCAATAGCTTAGGACCTCCAAAAATACTGAAAATAGATCAGGATCAGGGTATGAATAATTAAAATAATGGTGTAGTCAACTGAACATTAAGGTAGAAGTAACTACTGGAAAAATTGGTATATCCGATATCAAACGATTATATAAAACCTTAAATGAGAAATTATGAATTATTCATTCTTCTGATGATCAAGAGATTAAATACGCTAAAATCGAACAAACATTATTTACTTATACTCACAACATTGTTCATTCGTCAACGGGACCATACAATATATTTTTCAATCGACCACCTTCAAAATTCAATTCTCAGTTACTTAAAGAACAGAGAACTAACCATCTTAATAGAAATAGAAGTGGAGATCCCATTGATACAAACTTTCGAACTATCGAAAACTCGAGAAAACGTTTAATGAAAGTAGAAAAACCATATAAAAATGTGGAACTACTTGGCTCAGAATACTATAATGAACATTCATGAAATTCAAAAACCATAATGTCAGAACATATAAAAACCAATTTAAACGTTAAAAGCGATGTTAACTTGAGTTAGTATTGAAATATCTTTTTTTCTCATCTTTTTTTAAGTCTATTAGCGAATTGAATTATTTATTTTAATTGAAATATTACGAATAAGTTTAGATTTGAAGAATTGTAATATTGTAAAATATTTTAAGTATAATTTAAATGTAATATATTGGGTTGCCCAAAAAGTAATTGCGGATTTTTTAAAAGAAAGTAAATGCATTTTTAATAAAACTTAGAATGAACTTTAATCAAAATATATAATTTCCATTTTGTTCGATAACCTTTTGCCATCTTCCCGGCAAATTTAGTATTCCACGCTCATAGAACTTCTGGCCTTTATCTGCAAAAAACTGAACCAAGTGCGATTTTATAGCCTCATCATTGCCGAAAGTTTTACCATTTAAGGAGTTCTGCAAAGATCGAAATAAATGGTAGTCTGATGGTGCAAGGTCAGGGCTATATGGTGGATGCATCAAAAGTTCCCACTCAAGCTCTCTCAGTTTTTGCCGGGTCATCAAAGATGTGTGTGGTCTGGCGTTGTCCTGATGGAATATGACACCTTTACGATTGATCAATTCTGGCCGTTTCTCCTTGATGACTGCATTCAATTTGTCCAGTTGTTGACAGTAAACATCCGAATTAATCGTTTGGTTCCTTGGAAGCAGCTCAAAATATACCACACCCTTCCAATCCCACCAAACAGACAGCATAACCTTCTTTTGGTGGATATCAGCCTTTGAAGTGGTTTGAGATGGTTCACCATGCTTGGACCATGATCGTTTTCGATTAACGTTATTGTAAACAATCCATTTTTCATCTCCAGTTATAGTCATCAAAAAAAACGGATCGAATTCATTGCGTTTAAGATGCATATCACAAGCGTTGATTCGGTTTGTTAAATGAATTTCTTTCAATTCATGAGGTACCCAAATATCAAGTTTTTTCACCATTCCAAGACTTTTTATGTGATAATGAACGGTTGATTTTGGTATATTTAACTTCTCTCCTATCTCACGCTCAGTTATATGACGATCCAATTCGATTAATGCTTTGATTTGGTCATCATCAACTTCATTTGGCCGACCTGAACGTGGCTCATCTTTAAGTGAAAAATCTCCAGAACGGAATTTGCGAAACCAATTTTGACACTGTCTTTCTTTTAAGGCTTTATCACCATACACATCACGTAACTTTCTAGCAACCTGCTCTGCGTTTTTTCCTTTACGGAAATAAAAATATAAAATATGACGAAAATGTTCTTTCGTGGGTTCCATATTAAAAAACAAATGTAAAAAAAATTACGCGCACTTGTTTTCTAAAGCAAGCTAACAAATGTCAAAAGAAAAAATACAATTAAATAGTCCCAAGCTGTTAAAAAAATTATAAACGCCGACTATATGAAAAATCCGCAATTACTTTTTGGGCAACCCAATACGTCAATCAGGACATTGCCATATCTATGGGAGGGAGTAGTAACATATTGCTTAGCATAAATTGTGTTCATAGTTACTTTCTTTATACCTTTTTCTTAGTCTAAAGCTCCCAAAATTAGCTTCAAAGCTAGTTTTCAGTTGAGAGCTGACTGTCACTTAATTAAGCGCATTTCTGTGAATTAAAATCTGTGAAAAAAATTAATATTAAACAAACCTTTATTTTATAATTTTACTTGCTTATGTATCAAATATTAAGTCGTCTCCACTATGCAACTCATCAAACAACAACAAAATTGATATTGGTGATAATGATCATAATATTGGTGATGACAATCATGATATTAATGATAATACAAAAACGGAGGAATGTGAATGAGTAGTTCGGAAGAATGGGTTGGATACCATATATGGTTCTAGTCGAGTTGTTAACGGAAAATTTTGAGATGCTTTCAATGAAATCCGTAACAATAATAAAATAAATTTATTAAGATTAATTTTTTATAGAGTTCTGAAATACTATTTTAACTTCGATTTCCAGATATATTAATGATGGTCGAATACAGAATCAAAAGTTTTCAAATATAAAACTATACAAATTGATTGATAATATAACACTGAGCTTGTGCATCGGTTAAGAACAACGCACACTATACAGACTATTCCTTAAAGAATTACGCTAGGCGAATATTTTACTTTTAATTACAGTATATATTGCAGTAAAACCAATAGTAATGTCATGAGTGTGGATAGGTTTGGACTGTTCTTACATCGTATGGATGATTCAAATTTAAGAAAGGGAATTCTAAAAGAACTTGGAATTATTCTAAAAGCAGAAAAAAGTATAAATTTTCGTTGGAAACGTGTAAAAAATATCGGACGTCCAATTGATAATTGGGATGATGCAACGGAGGACATTTGTTCTTAAGACAATGAAAGAGAATAACTAAGAATCAAGAAAATACATAAAAGAGTGTAAAAACAGTTTAAATTAAAATATCAAATCCAGAAATTTGATTGGAATATTCCATCATTATATTTTTAATGATGATGTCTAAAGTCTTCTTGATGTTGAATGATTGTTTACAAAGATCACATTTTAAATCAATTGCCCACATATATGTACATATATGCATGAGTATGCATGTATGTGCTACGAGAAATGTAAAACGTGGAAAATGTTATTTTATTTATAGTTATATAGTGCTAACTTTAAATAAGAATATTAAATTGAATAATACATCCTTTCACAATTCTTGTTTATTGCTGATTGCTGTTGCTGTTGTGTATTAGTGATAATGAGGGTGATACGATTGTTTCCAAATTATTGTGCTATAATTAGTTGGTTTTGAAATTCCAATTGAATCATATTAAATTGACGACATTCTTATCTACATTTCTGTTGAACATAATCGAATGGAATCAAATGAAAACGTATACTTACAAGCAAACAGAAATACACTGAAAATTAATGTATTTTTAGGTAAAGATATAATTTACTTTGTTAGAGATCGGTCCATAGGTTCAATTTCTTGGTTTAACTCTGAGTTAGAAGCTACTCAGTGGCATAATTCTTAAAAGCAAACTGATATTCACAAAGTAAATGCAATTCGTATAGTGTGCAATTTAATATTGGATCCATACATTAATAATGTGTCGGCGCGTACTCTTCATCAATGTTCTGTTAATGTCATGGCCGGTTATAAATTTAATGAAATTCAGCCAACACTCATCTATCTTTTGTCTTTGTCAATTTTCGTGGAGAAACCATAGAGCGAAGATTTCATTTGGAGTCTAACCTTCAATAATAATTTTTAATAAAAATACCGCCGACGGACAAAAACATTCACTCCACATCAGCCATACGAACGATCCATAAAAACTTTCTGCTTTGAATACGAAATATCTTATCTGCTCTTATCTTATTATTAAATTTTCTACACTTGAAAACACGAACAATAACAACAAACTATATTTTGAAAACCCCAAAAATCAAATAGCACGCTTTAAAAACAACAATAAGAAATAAACATAAGCAAATGATGAATAAAACAACAAAACAATGAATATAAACAAAATCAGCTGATTTCCCGTAGCTGCCACTACTCCACTATGGCCTCATCATTTGATGACAAACGCTTACCTCGAATTCTTCCGTCCGACACCAGATAGAAGTCAAAAGGACTCAACTCGGATAAATGCCTAGAATGCTCCAAACCTTCGAATTGGGACTGGGCTTTAGCCTATCTTCAAAATTACCTTTTGATATTGTGCAATGCCCAGGTGGGAAAGGAATTTTCTTCTACCGAACTGATCTTTTTAAGAGTATTCAGTTGATTTAACAATAAGAATTACATGAAGTGCTTTACATTTGTAATGAAAGGCCCAAGTCTCATCCATAGTGATGAACGGTTCAATTATTGTTGAGAACATTACCATGAAAGTCTCAGTTAAAATATTAAATTTTACCATTTAAACAATTAATATTAAACAGAAAAATATTATGTAGTTGTATGTAAAATACTAATTTATACACCGTCAATAATATTTTCTCAGAAGTTCATGAATTTAATATCCAACCGCATAGACCCAAGAACATAAGTTACCTTGCCCAGTTCGGTGTCAAATAAATTTAGTATGCTAGCACGTATGTTATTAAAAAGTTGCGTGACCGCAATAATCGCTGTATTGGCTTCCAAAACGGCTATGTTGAATAAATTACAATATCAAAAAATTTTTTTTCCGTGTTACACACAGTTATGCTTTATCTCAACTGTTTACTGTGATAAATGTTACATTTTTCATTTTAGAGACGTTATATTCATTAAGCGCGCTTCATCAATCTACTTTTATTATTCCGCTATTGCCCTTACTAACACTGTCTTTTGTTTAAATTTTACGATATTTTACGAGAACTTAAATGCATAATGTTCACTCCAACTACCTAGATCAACCATAGTTTCTTTTGTTGCATATATAACATGGTTAATACTGGTTCTTTTCGCCATCTCCGCACGTTTTGCTTGACCGTCATTACCATTTAACGACATCATGGTATTGCATGAATACTTTCATATGATAAAATATTGGTATTTCAAGTTCATATTGCATGGTTTTTTTTTTTTAAATCTTTAAATCCTCAACCTCTCCTGCATTATACTGCATTATACCAGATATACCAGAAGAATATTTTTTTTTCTCCTTAAAAGTTTGTGAATTAATTTTACAAAAACTGCTTACCTCACTCTGGTGCACCTGGGTTTCATCAAATAAATAAAGATATTGTCCACTGCGTAATATATTTCTGTCAGCCAGAAGAGTCATTCCAATACATTTTTATATATTCTTTTGAATTTAGATAATTCTTTCTTAATTTCTAATATCTGTATAAACATATGATACGAGTAATTTTTTATTTAAATCTAGGAACCAATCTCTTGGTTTTAATTAATTTCTTGTCAATTACAGCAAGTGTTTGTAAAATGGAACCAGCTGATCAGTCATTTTTATATTACTGTTCCTATTTTTATCGTGGTTATTATTTGCATTGTAAAGTTTCAATGTTGCAATGTTATAAATATTTCGATTTTAAATATCTTTTAATTTTATTCTATTTTCTCTTAGTTTTTGCATAAACTATCGTTTTCTGTTATAAGAATAGAATTTAAAAATTGCTATTATTTTGTTTTGCGTCTCTTGATCTTACAAACACAATTTTTCCTGCCGTCGTTTTTACTAATTTTCACGTGTTGAAAACTTATATCTTCTTCTTTCTTGTTCTTTGATCAGGTTCATTTGATGATGTCACTTCTTTTATATTATAGCAAATGTCTTCAACCTTCATTGTTAATTGATATAAGCAAGTTCTGAAATATGGCTTGAAGTTTTCTCACCATATTCATCAATTTTATAAATTGCACTTTCCGATTTGCTTAATTTTTTTAACGAAGTACACCTCCGTTCCAGATTTCTTACTGCATGCATTTTTTCATATTTATTTTCACTAAATGTTATGCACTCGGAATAATGGCATTTTGTACTCCCGGAAAATTATATAGTCCCCGGAGTCTTCAAAGAGTCTTCTCCATTTTTGTTGCCATCGGTATGTAACCATTTACTTAATTTAAAGAAAACCATTTACTTAATTGGAAGAAGAAAATTCTGTGTTTCAGGTGGGATAAAAAGGTATGGTGGAAGTCGAGTTCGTAAAACCCAGTGAAACGGTTAATAATGACCGCTACCCTAAACGAGCAGAAATAGCCAAAATAGGCGCCAAGGTCATTCCGCTCTATTCCATGAACCTGTAGACAAAAGAAAACTGGATCAAGATACAATTAAAGCACTTGGATGGGAAATGCTGCTTCCATTTTTTCCTTCAATTGGACAGGCGTTGGCAATGCAGTAGTGCGAAAAAGTCGGAAATGAGTTATTAATTGGCAACAAAAGACGAACAGCTTTAATAATGTAGAGTCCACAAATTGCCTGAAAATTAAATAAAATGTTTAGCAGAATCCAATACTTTGAATAGAATTTTTTTACTTTCTCATTAAAAATATTACATAAGTTTTGAGTTTGTGTTGAAAGGTTATTAGGACTCTCCGCCTTAAAATATTAGAGTACAGGAATTTTTACGTCTGCCAAATTGACATGAAATAAGAATTGTCTTTATTTTAATGAGTTAAAGACTTTAAATGCTTTCTCGTGATCATGATTCGGAATGAACTGTGATGAATTGGGATTCCATTCGATCAATTTAAGACCATGAAATTGCAGTATATTCTGCTGAATTTAAACGTGGTCGTACTGG
>JXPQ01022513.1:8033-18174 GCA_001014675.1 Ephydra gracilis
ACATAAATTGACAAAGAATGTTTACAAGTAATTGGTTATAACGAACTCAAGTTTGAATAAATAATTTCATAAGCAAGGATACTGATTTCTTAACAAAAATAAATTATTAAAAAAAATATATTTAAATACAAATATAAAATTCTTCTAATAATGCGAAATAATAATGAAAATCATGATATTTATCCAACGTGTTGCGTTTGAAAAATAAATTGTACTGAAATGCATACAGCTGCATTTTTGGAAAACTTTGTTACTCACATAAAATGCAATGCTCACGACGAACGTTGCTCCTTCACTATTCGAAATGAGAGACAATGTTATTATATAAACTGGCTCCAAAGCAAAAATAATAAAAAAGACTTAAAAATTTCTTGTGAATCACTTTTTAATTATATATTAAAAAAAAGAACCAAAAATGAAAGCTAAAAAGTAAAAGCAGCAACAACTCGGTAACGGTGCCATATGATGCCATTTGTTTGGCTTTGCAGCGTATGCTCTCATTAGTTCGCTCAATTGCCTGCAAGCAAGTGCTGCAATAAATGCAACAACAACTGTGCTGAAGTCGATGGCAAAAGGCTAAGAAAAGCGAACGCATTCAGAGCATGCGCCATTTTTATGCACTTGTTTGCATATTTTTGTGCTTGTCGAAACATAAATTTTATGCACTCTTGCCCTAAATGTAACGCCGCATGATAAATAGGCAATTGCAGCATCAAAGAAAAAATATGAAATTAAAATTTTAAATATAAGAAAACAGCTAAATTAACTGAGAAAATGTGGAAATAGTGCTAGACACAATATAAAGACATTTAAGATATAAACAATTACGCGCAACGAACAAATTAATAAAAATGTTCGCAGAAGAAACATTTTCTTAAATTTGTAATTCATTCAAAATTTCATGATTGTGCTTAATAGTTTATGATTGTTTTTTTTTACATTTTTTTTGTCTAGTTAAAACGTGAAAACTGTTTCAGTATGTCAGCATAACACATACACTATCGTGAATGATAAAGTAAGTGCATGTAAGCAGCTACACGTTCACTACGTGTTGTGTGTTCTTAAAACCAAACTGACTCATTGAAAAATATTAATAAACCAACAAAATCATAGAAATAAAAAAACGACATTGCCTAGCTTTTAAAAAGAAAAAAGCATATTCCAGTTCACTTTATCTATTTAATTAAGCGAAAAGAACACAATAAGCAAATACAACATGTCACCTTTTATGGAAAAATCATTACTAATCGTTGGACTCTTATGCTGCCTGCAAGGTGAGTGTCTATGCATTAAATTGAATATAATGAAATCGCAAGTGAATCATACAAATTTAAAGAGAGCGCCATAATGAAGCTCTTGATATACTATATTAACTTATATAGTGATTGAGCCGGCCATAAAACGTATTTACGTAAAATCCTTTGACTCGAAAAAAAATAAATCTCGTTGAAGTTCCCAAATTGAATGAAAACTTCCCTAGCTAATATCATATTTACATATTGAAAGTATCTCGCCATTTTATGATTCAATTTTAAATATTTCAATAAAATATTTTGCAATTTAGTTTAATAGAATTTAAACAATTTGTTCATCAAGACATGGCGCATGTTCAACGCTGCAGAAAGGATCAATATTGCAATGTGTTTTTCATTTCAATATTTTATTCGCTTTTGTTATTAAAACATAAGCATTTTTTTCTCCAACATTTTCGCGTTAAATATATTTCATTATTTATTTGAACTTTAAGTTTTGCATATTCGGGGTAAGTGCAATAAGAACAAAAAATCCTTATTATACAACATTTTGATGACTGCTACATGAAGCTCATAAAGTTTGAATTATTCTGTATAAAATTCGTAAATTGAAGAAAATTTTATAATCCTCTGTACCTGTACCGAAAAGGTCTCCGACTCAACGAATAAGTTTTATTTTGGGTACACACGTTGATTACAATTATTTTTATATGTATGTAATGCTGAAATATCGTAGGATTTAAGTGAAAAGTATGTGAAATCCTCTATTGGAATTACAAAGGTGTACTGGACATACCTTAGATTTTCATCCCATCAAGCCCATTTACGGTATACGCATTTATTATACATATGTTCATTCAATGCTGAAATTTTGTAATATTTAAATGATAACCGTGAGTAATTCTGTACTAAAGCCGCTATGGGGACCTTTAGTTGTACTTAAAGTACCGCTCGATCATATCCATTTGTCGACCAAAGTGAGATGCTTTGCTTAGCCATCGTAATCAAGCTCGTCATAACTTGCATTGAAAAAAATATCAATTCAATAATTTTAACACTGTTTCTACCAGAGATGCCAAAAGATACCATTTGAAACTTTGATTTCAAATTATTTTCCAAGTTTAATAATTTTTTTAATTCGATTTTTTGACAATTCATATAATAGTTGTTAAATTAATTAATTAAGATCCTGAAACTATATATGTACATGGTATACCTTTTTCTAGCATGGGGTCTTTTCACGCTTTAAGGACTTTACTACGCTTTTCATTCCTAAATTCTATTTATAACCAATTAAATACACTATTTTAATTCTCATACCGAATATTATATCCCTAGTTTAATTATATTAGAAACAGTAAATCCACGATATAATTGTTATATGTTTAATGAGCATTTTGCTATTGTTTATTGTAGTGCTGGGTCCTCTAAATAATTGAACCGCAATTTTGGAGTATTTACTTCGTCTAAATTTGACGTAGTGGGTATTGAAATATAGAACGTGTTTCTTATTTGCTTTCAGTTTTCAAAATTTTTTATTTTTATTTATTTTAAATGAGTAGGATAAATAAAATATTGCAAGACGTGAATATTATAGATGAAGAATGCTCTGGCATTGATGAAGGTTCACAATATTAAGTACAAAATGAGCTTGATTAATTTTTCAAAATTTTCATTCATGACAAGGTTAGCGAATACGAAAATTAATCTTCAAATAGCGAAGAAGAGAAAATTTCTATTGCAAATCGAATACAAAATGGTCTAAGGTTCATGGTAGCTCACGGAAAAAATAAAAACAACGAACACGGTCATATTGAAATCCCATTGCAGGCGACAGTACGGAAAAAGTTCGAGTCCAACTGGGCACAGTAAAAGAGTGTGTCACTCAAAGTGTCAACTCAGCATTTTATTAACTATTCGACAACCATATTATGAAACACATTGTAAGCAACACATCGGAAGCAAGAGCAAATAAATTAAAGGCATTTATAGGCATTTTTACATAGTGCCTCTGAGCAAAAAAATGTTAACGTATCGTGTATATGGAATACAAAATGGGCTATTTAATTTTTTCGAATACCATGAGTCGCAATTGTTTCGTTGAAATTCAAAGAAATTTTTTATTCCTCTTATCAATGGCATAGAAAAGAATACTATGAGAGATCAACAAATACGGGTATATCGCCAGCAGCAACATTCTAAAAAATAGGAAAAAGTGTCAAAGTATTGTTCCGGTAAGAGAACAATTAAAATTTGTTCCCAGTGTTAAAAATACAAGTAGGCTAGGTGCTTAGAAAATCAACAATTTCTCTGTAGAGTGTTGTATTGCATAAGGGAAATTTTTTTGCATGGTTTTTATATCATAATTCTTATAGACGTCGCCATTTTAATTGGCATACACTTTGCCATATTTGGTCATAAGTTTTTTAAACCGAATACAAGAGTGCGGAGAACTATCACAATACATAGCGATATGATCAGCATCGCGACAGGAATTAATTTAACCATGTCCGTCCATCCATCCCTCCGTATCCACAAACTCAAAAGAAGGTAAGGAATGTACCTCTGATGTTTGTCCAATCTAGCTCATCTTACATGCACACATTTTATACACTTAGGTTCACTCATTACTAAAGTGTCGTTAAATTTATGTATAAACTATGCATGATTTGGCAGTAAATCCCTCAGTGGAAACGCATAGGTGTTCTCGAGGTATCTTGGATTTTCAACTCTTCCTTGGCACACTCATTATGTAAGTTCCCAATGAAATTTCATATAATTTCAAAGAAAACTATCCGGGATTGAGCATTCAAACCTCGATTAGGGCCACATAGGTATACTGGAGGGGCCGGTAATTTTTGTCCAATCAAGTCCTTTCCTTCTACGTATAACCAAAGTCAATAACTGATCGTGTTTAAAAATTAATCCACTGCACGATGCTTGCATTTTTCAAGACTAAAAAAAATGTTGTGATTTGTCGATCCTAAATGGCTTGTAAACGAAAAATGAGTTAATAGACTTAAATATACGTTTATATGAAGAGTAAGTCAACATAAAAAACTTTGGGGCTAGCAGCAACGCCCTCTCTTAGGTGAAGATGGCTTTTTCGTCTGCTAACGCGTGCGTAGAAATAAGGATTGCATTTAAAAAACAACTTAAGAGAGCTGATTAACTTGTATCACGTGAGCATAAGTATGCGAAATTTTCATCGAGCAATTTCACCAAAGAATTCTATACTTCATGCACTGCGCTTAGTGCTTTGGCAGTTTTATTGTCAACATAGCAAACTCTGCTACACTCGAATATGTCAAACGTTTTGTGTACTTGATTTTTGAGGAATTGCATAGCATCAATTAACTGTCCCTCCGACGATGTCATTTTTTCGCTACAACAACATAGCACAGTTAATAAAATTTCCTTTCGTCATTTCCCTGCACGCCATTGAATGGGAAATTTAGCGTTTAACTCAAAACTATGCACAACAATTGTGCTATGCATTTTATTCAATCTGAATTACATGGACCGTTATACGTTGGCATCGGTTTTGAATGAAGTGCAGCTTACGTTTGGCGTTGATGATGACTTGATGGGTTTATTTTTTACAGTTTACATAATTGCTGATGTTATCGCTGCACCACTGTTTGGCTATCTAAGTGATCGCTTCAATCGGCGCTATTTGTTAATTGCCGGTCTGGCCATTTCCTCAGCAGGTGGATTTTGCGGCTCATTTGCCGATAAATATTGGGTGCTTTTACTCACACGCGTTGTTGTTGGTATCGGGCAAACATCATGGATTGTAATTTCACCGTCAATAATTTTCGATTTCTATGTGGAGAAGAAGCGCAACATAGCCTTAACGGTACTGATGATGGCAATACCGATGGGCTCAGGCTTGGGGTTCGTGACTGGCTCGAAAATGGCCGCAATATTTAAGTCGTGGCGCTATGCATTACGTTTCACGCTGTGGTTAGCCATCATCGGTATTATAACTCTATTTTTGGTGCATGTACCGAGGCGAGGCGAAAGCGAAAGCAAATCACCGACTAAACCCACACAGTACATTGAGGACTTGCGCCACTTGAGGCACAACAAGACATTCATATTACTTACGATGGCAATGACATGCATAACGTTTGTATGTGGAGCAATTTCCTGGTGGGGCGCACACTATTTGTATTTGGCCTTCCAGCTGGCGCATGCAGAGCAGCAGACCTGGGTATCAGAACAAGTATCATTCAATTTCGGCGTGCTTATAATTATAGCTGGCCTATGTGGTCTGCCCATAGGTGGAGTATTGTCGGAAATTTGCAGGCGCATGTGCAATTACAGCGATCCATTGATAGTGGGCAGCGGTTTGCTTTTGAGTGTGCCATTCTTAAGTTCAGTTATTTTCTGTGCCACACGTGATAGCGTATCCGTCTACGCCATCTTCGCATTTGCATTGCTTGCCATGTTCTTTATTAACATAAATTGGGCAATCTGCACTGCCATCTCACTGTATGTAGTGATACCAACGCGGCGTGGAACTACGCTGGGTGTGCAACACTTAGTATCGCACATGCTGGGTGATGTCATTAGTCCATATTTGGTTGGAAAAATATCGGTGGAGCTCCAGCAGGTGATTAAGGACAACAACGTATTGCGCAAGCGTGTACAAGCACTGCAAACTAGTTTCCTGGTAGTGATTGTTGTTGAAATTCTCGGGGGAATCTTAGCATTACTATGCATGATATACGTCAACAAAGATCGTGAAAAGGCACTGAACGCAACAGCTGCTTCCGATGACAAGTGATTTATTTTAGTTTGTGGCTATCACAACATTTGCCATGTTTCTTTTTTCAAATTATCTGTCATTCTTGAGATTCAGAATAAAAATGCATGTATTAGATTATTGACATTTTATTGTATTCTAGTAAAGCCAAGTTGAGATTTTAAAAGGTTCATACATCGGTACGTGGAAGGCTTGAGAATCACCTTTGATCCGGCTCATTGCAAACTGTAGACTACATGGAAGGTCCAAGGACCAACCGACCTAGCAACTGAGTCTTCGATATACTTACCTTAATTCGGTGGACACAACTGCTAATTGCGTGACTGGCTATAATGAAGCTATCTCCATCATAGCAATTATAGCTACATTATCAGTGTCATCCAATTGGTCATCTATTTAAAAAAAAAAGTAAAAAGGTCAGTCAGTTTAGACCGACAGTATAATACACCTTATTTATTAATTAATTAATTTCGTAATTTCTGACAATTTCTTGTAACCCACGTGAATGTCCGGTTTAAATGAATCCATGATACGCACATTATTAATATATGTTCACAAAATACTGGCATTAAGTAACATTTAATTGTTCACTAAGAATGATTTAGCAGTAACGTGTGCCCAATACTGAAATTTCGTTAAATTTTAATGATAACTGGGTCATTCTGCATACAGCCACTTTTAAGATTTTATAGGTATCCAGAGGTATTTCTGATTTTCTTTCGAGCCTACTTTTGGTTTGGTATCGAATATTCGAATATTTACTATTATTTATTATGTTATTTATGTTTACCCAATGCTGATATTTCGATTAATATAAATGATAAATGTGGATTATTCTGCATTAAACCCCCATTGACATCATACAAGTGTACTGCAGGCACCACCAATTTTCATGCAATCAAGCTCTTCATTAGTAAATACATTAACTACATTTATTTCCGATCAAAACTGAAATTTCGTAGATTTAAAATGATAACTGTGAATAGTTAAGCATTAAAGTCTCTATTGATACCTCATAGGTGTACTGGACATACCACTGATTTGCATTCAATCAATCCCATTTTAAGTACACTCATGTATTGAATAATCAGAAATTTCGTTAAATTTAAATGATACCTGCGGGCATGGCTTCCTCACTCCTTTGTAACGGTGTACTGGCGGTNGCATGGCTTCCTCACTCCTTTGTAACGGTGTACTGGCGGTGTGTCTAATTTTTATTCAATCATACCCATTTTTATAGCACGAATAGATGCATTAATTACCTGCTTAATTTCGAAATTTTTTTGAAATATTTCAGTTCTGACAGCTGTAGTATGGTTGCTCACGTAATCTGGAATATATAAGTGTACTCGAGCTCCCCGAAATATTGTTTGGATTTTAACAAATTCAAACTTCGATCTACTACTACGAACTTTGATCTAGCACAAGTCATTTTTTGAGTTTTTTGGATATGACACTTATACTGGCTGAATCTTTAATCTGCTTTCATAATACGAAACATTCATTTTGTCGCCATGTTAATTTCCCGAAAGAAACTTCTCTGTGTTCTTAACGCTTCTGTAGCATTTCGGAGCTTTCACAGTACACGGACAGCCAGACAAGACATTACATACTCTGTTAAAAATTTTAGAATAAAACTTACAAATGTTATAAAAATATCTCTCATTTTGTAAACATTGAAAAATATTAAAATATATTTCAAAATTAAATATAGATTTTGTATCTAATTACAAACGTGTGTTATGCCTATATTTATATTCTTTCATCAAATTGTTCACAATTCAACAACTTTGTCAACAGCAAAAAAAAATAACATATTTTAAAATTTTTTTTCCATTTGGTCCTTTGCAATTTATTTAGACTTGTCTTTAAAAACAGCATCAATCACGCTGCCGTCTTTATGGGCAAAAGCAAAATTTGAAAGTTTTGCTGCGTTTTCAATTTTTTTTTAACATCTCTGACAATATAGCGATGATTTCTGTCTGGCGCAAACTTTGCTTCTGAATTAACTCTTCAAAGAAAAGTTCGAAAGAGTCGAAGCTGTTGATCTGTGTTCCTGTCTATGTCATCGTTTTGTGAAATCGGACATCCCGGGAGTATTCGAATTTTTTTGCATTTCAATGTCGTCGGTTCATCTTGTTGAGTGTAGTAACCTTCATGACCTTTTTCACTAATTTTCTGACAGACTTAATGACTTAAATTCCCCCAATTTCGATTTGTGGTGACTATTTCGTTTGCTCCGAAAAAAAGTTCCAAAAATTACACACACCATAACAAACAGTACTTTTTTGTTCTTGCAATGGCGTTTCATAGATCACGTATGAATGCTCTGTTCTCCAAATGCACAATTACTAATTGAGGCCACCACAGAGTGAGAAATGGCTATGGTCGCTGATGAAAATTCACTTCCGAAAATCAGGTCATTTGACCGTATTTCAAGTGACGTGGATAGACAGTTGGCAACATTCTTTGTGTTAATTGCACATGTTCTTTGTGTTAAAAATACGCCACAACAAAAATTAGCATTAAAGTATGAAAGTATTGGCAGACGAGCCTGTTGGCCACGATAGTTCCGACGACATGACCGTTAACACAACATAACTGAAGTATGGTCAATGTAGAGCGATACTATTGCCGCGCATTGTTTCAGTGTGTATCGTCTCATGAATTTTAATTGAGAGAGATGAAGAAGAAAATGAGAATTTTAACGACTTAGTATGTCAAAAAATATCTTACAAAGTCTGTTGGTTTATAAATAAAAGTTATTCAATACTTTACAAAATGTTCCAGCTTTACTTACAAAAAAAAGGAGAAAAACAGGTCAACGCTGGTGCATTTTTGAATTCTCATTTATTTTAATAATATTTCAATATTAAAATTTACAACAAATCTGTTTTGATCATGCCAAAAGTATTAAAATTAATTCAAATTCAAAAGTATTTGAAATACTTCATAAGAGTACAGCTGTTGACTTATGCATTGTGGTTTATCTACTATACGCTGGTCGAAAGGATATTAGATTTTGTAACTAACTGATGCGTAGGTGGCCTTACATTTCAGGTGTCCGGTTAAATATGCCCAATTTTGATATAAAGTATGTGGGTATGCGCGTGGTTCGTGGAAAACAAAAATCCTTTCTCAACATCCAATACTAGCATACAAGAATGTGCTATTAATACTAGAAATTGTACCTTTCCTTGCAGTGGCCACCGCATTGATGTGCTATGATTGCAATAGTGAATATGATCCACGGTGTGCTGATCCATTTGAGGCATACTCCATTGGCGAGGTGAACTGCAGCCAGCGCGAGACAAAGGAGCACTTGAAGGACAAATACAAGCCAGTGCTATGCCGCAAGACTACCCAGAAAAGTAAGTTGTCATCTTAAGCCTGTCAGCCATTACAATGCATAAAAGCGTAACATTTTTTCTGGATTACGTTTAATGTATATTTCATACATTCTTTCGTTTAGTCTATGGCAAGACACGCGTGGTACGCGGCTGTGGCTACATTACAGATAAATCCGATGATCATGAGTGCGTCAAACGCTTAGGCACACACGATGTGCAGGCTATTTACTGCGCATGCACAACCGACTTGTGCAATCACGCAACAACATTCTTCAATAACAACAACATTATACTGAATGCATTACCATATACATTAGCCACAGTATTCCTAATCGTCGCCACAACAAATTTCAATAGTATAAATCGCAACGGCGTTATACGAAATTCATAAATATTAACTCAGCAGGCATGAATGTGCAAATGAAGTACGAGCAGCCGGCCCATGGAAGCGAACTGGCAAGCAAAATGAATAACAATAACTATAAGAAGACAAAAATTAAGCATAAAAGAAATATATATTATAAATAGGCAAATAGTTAAATATTCTACGAAAGTTTAAAACAATAAATTTAAGAAATGAATAAGTCAAATAAATTCAATAACACAAAAGAATTAAGCATAAATAAGGAAAGATTAATTTATTAAATATAAAATAAAAAATTATAATGTGCAATAAAATTACTAAAAATCCAAATAGTTCATAATATGGAATTAAAAGTTATAATTAAAATAAACAATTTAATAATAAACTTAAGATATAATTAAAC
>JXPQ01022528.1:2566-18497 GCA_001014675.1 Ephydra gracilis
CATTTCGAATAACAATTTTTTAGAATGACCAAATAAAATGGATAGTGGATCACACAATTTTTTCTTCAAAGTGATAATCATTTGAGCGAAGCATATACTGCTTTTATTCCTCTTATTCAATAGTGGTTGCTAAACATGCCTCTCTGCAAAGGCAACAGACTACACGTGTTAAGTGAAAATTTGCCCCACGTGCAACAGTTTTGTTGTTTAAGTAAGCACCAATATTAAATTATTAGTGTTTCATTTAATTATACTCATTGAATACAATTTAATTGGAAATAAAAATGTTAATTTACATAAATAACATAACTATGTATTAATTTTTGAAGGGCGACTGCTATATTGAGAAGCCCTTATCCACGTTTTCTTCCTATTGCATGGTTTTTCTATTTTTTCTAATTTTTATATATATTTGTATATTAAGTTTGCGTCTGTTTCTCTTTTTATATAGGTATTTTTTTTGGATATGTTTAGTGAGCCAAGTGTGAATAGTTGTTGTCACGCCGTACTTTTCAAGGTTAGCTATAAATTCAGTTTTTTTTTGTTTTGTTGTTTTTTTATTTATTATTTTTTATCATTTTTATTTTACATTTTGATGCCCATTGATGTAGCGTTGTTGCGCTGCGCTACGCACTTGTATCGTTGCTTTACATTTGCGCATTTATTTATCTAACAAATTTGTGTATGCGCTCTGGCACAACCAAAAATATGCGCAAAGGGCTTGTTCAAAACATAAAATACAAAAATATCTAAATTGTTTTGTGGTGAACTGCCGAACTGATGTGTATGTGTGTGCTTCAAATATTTAATTTGCATTTTACAACAATCGATTCATTATTACTTTTGTTGTATGCCGTTGTTTTATTGTTATTCAAATTTAATTAAATTGGAAAAAATGAATTCTCTTCTTATTATCATTTGAAAACTCGTTTCCAAGTGCAGAACGTATTCAGAAAATGCGTTGAATTTGGTGGCATTTGCAAGACTTTACAAGGTTTGCTTTATGAACGTATCGACAACAACGTTTACAAAGGTCAAGTTTACTGAAAATTTGAAATATGAAATGAAAACATACCTCACGCAAATTAGCAACACGTGTGCGTATTACATTTTTAAGTCAATTGTCCGAAATGCGCTAATGTTGCGGAATAGATGTGTGTGCATTTAAGTCTTTGAGAAAAGAAAATTTAAATGTCTTAAAACTGTGATAAAGTTCTGGAACTGTCGAAATCTGTCCATAACTAACGTTACAAGCAGTACCGAAGACCCCTTAGAATTCAATGCACATGAATCAATACTTCCCAATAAGTTTAGAATCGATGAACAGCTTCAAAAAACACTCTATACTGCCATCTACCCATAATTGAAAAGATATTGTTTTTTTGCCGATACTTTTGTAATATGCACAATTGATATCTCGAGCTTAAACATCCCCATTATTTTCAGCTACCTTTAAAGAAATGTTCTCAATGAGTTGAATATTACCGTTACCTCCATTACAATCCCAGGTCTAAAATAAGGAAATGATAAGGTTCTGGTGTTTTTGTTTGGTAACTTCATTCCGCAAACAAAAATCGCCGCCGATGCAATTGGGTGTTCGTTATAGTGTTTGTTATATTCGGCCCTAGATTTGTATATAACATTTAATCAGCTACCGAAATATTAACCGATATCATCAGCACCACCATAGGAATTGATCCAACCAAGTGTCCATGTCTTTCGGTCAACTAAAAGTACAATAGCTGTAAGCTAGAATTAATAAATTAGGCACAGTATTCTGTTGAAAAATGTTCCATAAAAGCTTGTATTTTGTCAAGAGGTTACCAATATTGCGATTATGTGCAAAAATTCTTAACATTGGGGCCTCGAGGCTTGAAGCCCTAAAATTGGATATTTTGAAATTTATATCTGACTATATTCCAAAAATAGTCTTGACTGGATGAAAATCAGGAGTATCTCCGGTAGACTTTGGGGAATACAATTAATATCAATCCAATTACATTAATCATCATATTTCAAATAAAATAAGTATTAGCAACGGGTATACCGAAAGTGGTTTAAAAATGGGGTTTTCAGCAAAATATTATTATTTTAATTATTTAACTGAATCAAATTACAAAATTCAGTTGAAATTAATATAATCAGCTACTCAATTAAAATTGTGCATGAGTAGATGAAAAGCATAGGTTCCTCCAGTTCTCCTTTGTGCGGAAGTAGCCACAGAAAGCAAATAAATACAACTTCTATTCATAATTCCCAAAGAATAAATATTATGTTTATAATCAAAAGGACAGGATTGGATGAAATGCAGAGATATTTTACGCTAATTTAATTCGACAAGAGTTTTCAGATAGAACTAAATCACACACATCAATTTATTTCAACACAATTTCATAATTCCTTTTAAATCAATTTAATTAATGCATACAAAAAAATTAGCATTTTAAGAAGAATGGGGTTTTTTCTTTATAAATAAAAAAAAACGTTAAGTTGTTTAGATTTCAACATTTTTATTTCGTGACTTCGCTCTTTTTAACAATTATAAAACGTGTTTATAATATTACATATTTAAAATGGTTAATGTATAAGAAATTCTTATTTCTTATTTTAAAATAAGTACTAACTGCATAAAACTATTAAATGTGCAGCAAAAATACTAATGCAGTGTATTAATAATTGAGAACTACAAGGAATTTGATCATTTGACCATGTATCAATATAAGATTCAACTCTTGTTAATAATGGATTAGCAGAAGGATCTTTCCTCATGTAAAAGATAAGAGAAGGCCTTAATTAATATTTTAAAATCCATTACGTAGATTAAAATTCCAAACTCAAGTGTGAGATGGGTAAAAAGAAAAATAAGAAAAATATCGCTGGGTTGTGGAGTTTTGGAATGATGATAGTTCATGAAAGCAAACTTGAAATTTATTCAAACAAATCACGAAGTATATGTCAACGATGGGAAGGAGAAAAATTTCGTTCTAACTACATTATTCTAACTAAATCCAAATCCCCAATGGATTGTTGTTTTAGTATTGACCCATAATAAACGAAAAACTATTATAACGACCCTTTAATCAACGTTTTTCGAAAAACTTTCAGTGCGTCTAATAATACTGCCAGAATTTGATAATATGGATCGCTATCGAAAGCATATCAGTTGTTTCAAATACATTAGCAGTT
The DNA here is from genome assembly GCA_001014675.1 of Ephydra gracilis. Lineage (NCBI taxonomy): Eukaryota > Metazoa > Arthropoda > Insecta > Diptera > Ephydridae > Ephydra > Ephydra gracilis. Next base: position 5,753 of record JXPQ01022528.1, read on the forward strand.
AAACGATTCGTATGTTAACAGAAGTTTTAAAAATGTTACCGATTACCTCTAATTCTTTTTGAACATCTCATCTTAAGTTTTATCTTGAATTATATTGGGTGGTTTAAAGTCAGTTTTATTTAAATTTGTTGCAAAGTATTCCATGTTTGTAATGATTCCAAGATTTATTTTGAATTTGATATCAGGAGAATCTGTGCCCGAGAAGAAGAATAATCTTTCGCGGAAATATGATAAATACTGAAAGAGTTCAGCGACGGCTTCTAACATTTGATAACGAGGTGTAATTGAGACATTGCTATCATATAATTGTATTTGAGCATAGTGGATTCAAAACTGTTCATACCTTCCGTAAATCCTTCATCATCATCAAAGGATAATTTAATTGAGATAGCTAGATGTTCAGCACTCATATAAATAAAACCAATAATTTTTCATAGTTTATTGCTAATATCGTCAAATCAACTAGTCGGTCATTCCATCGACATTTCTTAAAGGATTACTTTTGAAATTTCTGTACTTATTCGTTATGTTCGTTGTTGTTTCGATATACAACATTTAACCAACTTCGGTCCACGAACACGTATGTTTTGAGATCCTTGCCTGAAAACCCAAGACGAAGTATAAAGAGGACATTCGTTAGCTGACTGATGGTGTTATAGCTGTTGGGATGACAACGTCGCATATTATTATTGTTGGACCTTGAAATTTCGTTAAAAGTAGTTAATTCATTGTATTTTCTAGTTGGTGCAACAGGCATCATTTCAGTTTTTCCGCTATACATACATTAATTTTATTTTGCCAAATTCTATCCAAAATTCAATATAAAATATTATAAATACCCAAAGACTAAAACTTTGGATACTCAAATTTGAACAGAAGCAAATCAAATGCAACTTATACGTTGATTCATGTTTCTGTTGGGTAATCCGTCACTTTTGGTGCTTAATTAAGGCAATATACTTATGCAAGGTATTCGGAAATGGTTTCAAACTGCAATCGATTGGGAATTCTTCTGCAGCATGTTCCTTGAGGACAAGCAGTGCATCTGGTTGTGATATTCGATTATTTCGTAATTGTTTATTTGTTTATTACTTTAATTTGTGCGAAATATGTTTGTGTTGTTTGGAATTTGTAAGTAAAATATCAAATATGATTAAGCGACATGGGATAAAAATTTAATTTTAAATCCAAATTCAGGTAACGCAAAAAATAGATAATGAAATTCATTTAGTTTTATATGCTGCAGAGCCTGGTGTTGAATTAGAGCGTTCTGAAGTTTAGGGCTGATAGGGTCAATTTTTTAAATATGAATTATAAGGTGCCTACAAAACTTTAATTAGAGAATAATTACAAAATTTCCAATTATGGAAGTGTTGAAGGCATCTATTTTTGCAGAGTTTATAGACAAATTTATTTGAGAAGGTTGTAGAGTGTAGGTTACGAAGTTTCCTTAGTGAACCCTATAATTTGTTGATTTGCCTTCCCTGATAGGTTAGTTAAGTTTGTGAGACCATGTTTGACGAAATTGGTATACATATTCTAGATAAATATGGGCATCGGTAGAGGATTTGGGTGGTATCGAAGTTATTTTCAGAGTCCAGACAAAAAGGACATATTGTTGTGGTCTGAATATTCTTTCGGTTGGCCTGAACATCTTTTAGGAAATTCCCTGTTAATTATGCAATGATGTGTCTCAAATTATTTTTGTCGTATGACAGTAATTAATACGCAGGCCAAGAGTTAATCGAAAATTTGTAGCCTGATTATGAAAAGATGACAAAATCTACAAGTTATTGGTAAATCCTGGAACTTTTGGTAGGAGAAGAAATGTGCTCAATTTGTTCAATTAAGACTTGCGCATTATGTTCCTCCAAATAAATATGAAAATAAAATTTCGTAAATCTAGCAAAAGAATTTCACGGGTTATCGTGATCTTAGATAACTTTTAAGAAGATAAAGTTGAAAATTAATATTTCTTTATTACACTCAAGTTGATGGATATTAAAATATACAATTGCCAATTTACTTAAGATAAACACTAAGATTAAAATATAAAAAATCCAATAATATGAAGGAAGTTTATAAGGTTTTTCTCTTATCAATGAAAGACAAATATTTTTGTCTTGAACAATTTTTGTTTTGTAGAATCACATGTTAGGTCTCTGTGAGTCACAACTATCAGCACAAACGTAGTCTTAACTACGAATGGTATTTGATATTAAAATTTGTATAATTTGTAATAATTTATTTATTTTTTTTCAACAGTTTTGGCAGTAAGTCATTAATGCAATTTTACATTTATATGTAAAATAAAAAATATAAGTGAACAACATGACAAAAAATTTAAAAAATCAGTTACTGCTTTTATTTAATGACTGTTTCGGCTTTATTGATGCACATAAAGAATAAATGCTGTTGTTGCATGCGTAGGTCTTATTGCCAGTGTGCTTATTATTGCAGTGCTTTATCTATAATTTTGTATTATTTCGAATAAAAATATAAATAAAATACATTTAGGTAAATTATAAACTGTTGGCTTAAAATTTCCTCATTTAAAGTAATTGCATGGTAATGTAGAATTATTTTGTGGTCGAAATGAGTAGAAACTGTTAAAATATTTACCCAAAGTAGTAATTTGTATTTTTTTATTCAATCGGTTTGGTTGTAAGCAGCCGCCTGGTTTCAAGGTAAAGTTTCAGTTTCTTATTAGCGCACTGTTTGAAATGCTAAGTACATGACCTTTCCCTTCCTCATTTCACATATACCATATATAATATTTTTGTGTTACACCTGAATTGCCGTATACATTAAGGCCTTAATCGTTATTTCAACTTTGAAATTTGAAAACTAATATATATTTATACAGTGAAAACTAAACGAAGTTCGGCAAGTAAGCTCTATGCATATGTACCATCCAATTGGTGTCAATATGAATAATTATTTGTATTTATTTTTATACGTTTCATTATTCCACTTTCCCGTTTAATTTTGCTAAGTCTCCATCAATTAGCAACGCAGCGACGTTTTCAAGATAAATGATTTTACTTTTTTCCTTGCTTTAGCTATTAATATGAAAAAGAAATACCGAGATAGAGAGAGAAACAGAAAGAGAAAAGACAGGTAGAGTGGAGAGATCTTTTGTATAATGTGTCACCACCAAGACGCATATTACACGAATTCCCTTCTTTGACCGAACTAGACCGCCTTGGAAAAAAACCTGTATGTGCTGTTAAGGGTTCACAATGTATTCTGCAAATTTGTATTGAGAATTAAACTGATTTTGATTTTTTTTATCCATCTCCATTTAGTTATTCAAAATTTTCCTGCATTATAGAATAGCCCAGAATCCTACCATGGTAGATTAATGTCTTATGTAAACGAGATGGTTGTGATGATGTGGAAATTGTGATCTACTGCAGTTATCGTTTACTAAGTATGAGGTAATTGTTCAATATTTTACCGAACCAGTCTTTAGATGAAGTGGGTGTTACGCTATAGTAGCAACAATGGGCTGGTAAGGTAAACCTCACATTACAAATTAGTAGTTATTCTTGCTATAGAGAACTGACGTGGTACACAACGTAGTATGTCTGAAGACTCACTGTGTGTTGACTCACTATCCAGAGATGATTCTAAGGCCTGAACTCAAAGTAAATCTGTTCAGGCCTTTCTTGAATCAAAAGGAAATTCTTAATTAACTGCNCAAGTAAATCTGTTCAGGCCTTGAATCAAAAGGAAATTCTTAATTAACTGCCTTTACATTTATGAGGCTTAAAAAATAAATTGATCATGATATGCAGTAATTTACTAAATCGTTAGAAACTTTCCAAAATGGCTACAAATTCATACTAAATCACTTGAATATTCAAAAAAACATCAATGAATTTAGAAAATATCGTCAAAGAAATAGTCATTAATAATTTCAAGGTCACAGCATGACATGTGCGTATGCACAACGTATTCCTTAGGCTCTTCGTGGCCACATTCGTTCTGATTTTGCAATGTTCTGGTGGTTCGCCAGCAGATACAGCGGCATAAACTTTTGAATACATTTTTCGAACAATGTTTGAAAAAATGCGTACAACAAAGCTTTTTGTTTGAGTGTCAATGCCACTCACGCACTTCGTTCAATTCGTGTTCTGAACAATTGCACGCTAGAAGTACAACTACAACTTCAAGGTTATTAGTTTACTGACTTTTCGCCATATGCTGGCATATTCTATAGCCTGCTGCTCATTTGTAAATTGTTAGCATTCATTTATTGATATATTTTTGAAAATGATGTTTACGTTGTTGATGTACTATTCATTGTATTTATTTTACTCAATTAATTGTCCAAAGCGCTGTGCTTGTGTTGGTGGCGCATTCATGCGATAAAACTGAAACGCTTACGCATGCAACGACAAACGCAGCAGCACTACCAAAATAAAAATAAATGAAAACATGAAGAAGAGCTTTGCATAGCTCTTTCGTGCTTCTCTCATCATTTGACTATGATTTTTATTTTCAGATTTTAGTTCTTACGCAGGTAGTAAGACAATTCTCTTTAATTTGTTACGCTCATGTTTTTGTTGTTTATTTCAATTTTTAACTAATTTTATTTCACATTTAAAATTATTATATTCATTTTCTGGCGGTTTCTCGTTTTCTGCATTTTCGTAAACAATATTTTTGTAGTGGAATGAATGCTTTAAGACAATAGCTATTTAATGGACACAGTTGTTTAGATGCTGTTCTCAGTTCTAGCAAATAAACTGATCACGGATTTTAATGCGAACACATATCATATGCATTTAGAAGTCGGTCTTCACTAATATTTAGAGCTGAGAATGCACTGATTTGACATAAATTAGTTACTTCTCCATAGCGATCAACTCCTTCAGTTGCAGTAAAATTAAGATAGAGATTGTAAATCAGTTAAGATACACCTATTTCACCTATAGTTATGTTTGCATTGAAAACTTAACTTATCTTTGAGGACACCTGCAGTGCTTGAATTTTATTTTTCGATTATTCCATTCCTTTATTTATTGCTTTTTCATTTTACAGCTGGTCATAGTTCAACTCATTTTAATCGTAAACTATTGAACGAAATTAAGTGCGTGACTAACAAAAAGCTCATTAATCAGCTTTAACTTAATAGAAGTACTTCAGTTTTAAATTAAATTGAAATTATATACTTATAAATAGCTTAAGTGTCATGTTTGTAAAATGTGGAATAAGTCCTAATACTTTCGATGTTACAACAAGTTTCGATCAACATTTTATATTGCAAAAATATAAAAGTTCATTACATAATTATTTAGTAAAAAAACCAAATTGAGCTGAAAGTTCGTAAGCTATCACATAGTTGTCGCAAGCAGTATTAACTCCATATGATTTTCAGTTAGCCCTAATCCTAAAGACACTCGTATACACATTTGACAGCTGTTGGCCTAATAGTTTATGGCATAGAATATTTTAGTTGCTGCAAATGGATAAATACAAATTTTGTGACTTTATAAAGCATTGCCTTAAGAAAACATAGTTCTTTAATACGAACCATGCGATGTACGCAGTGAAAGCCCGATATCGGCTGACCAAAAAACCATTTTGGATGATCACAATTTGAAGTTTATCGAAAAACATATGCTGGACACATATCAAAAGAACATGGGGGGTATACTTACATGAATATTTGAGTATGCGCTCTATATAAAAGTGAATGCCGTGTCAGTGCACAATCGAACAAAAACAACGAATTGATTATTCTGAGAAGTGTTTGAAACTGTTCAACAGTAACAAGCCGGAATTTTTTCATTAATGGTGGGGCATGCACATGGTGTTATATTCCACGATTAGAGGAAAATCACCAATAAGGATTAGTATAAGGTGGATTTGGAGCATTTGAAGAGAGAGAAAGTTTTGCTTATCAAAATAATGGGATTGGTTGCATGAAAATCAGTGGTGTCTCCAGTACAAACATATAGACTGAATAGAGGCTTTAATGTAGAATAATGCAAAGTTATTATTTAAATTCTGCGAAATGTAAGTATTATATTATACTCATAGTGAATATACAATACAGGTACCTCCAGTACACCAATGTGATCCCAATGGATGCACTCATGCTGAATTACATATAGCTTTCACTTAATTTATACGATAATTCATGATTGAGTACACTTTAATATGATCAATATGTGTATTAAGCATGGGTTGCTTTGAAGGAAAAACAAAGGATTCTTCAGCACATGTGGTATGTGGTCTTATTAAAAGCTTTAATGCTGAATGTGACATAAATAAAATCTTTGTGCGTTCTAAAAATGGGATTGGCTGCATGAAAATCAGTACAAGTATATGGTTCCACCAGACAGTTTACTGCTGAATCATGCATGCGTTAGCCACGATTTACGAAATCAATACAGAATTATTTAAACAAATGTGTTGTTTTTTATTCAATAACCGTGTTATTAAATGTGTTGGTTTTTATTTAATAATAAGCGTCGTGACTTTATAATTGTTTGCTCTATAATATCCTACAGCCTTTTCAACCAAATAGTAACTTAACGCTCTCTGCTGCCATTGATAACCGAACATTACGCCTTACACTTAGAAATTTACTAATTCCACTGCTAAGCTAAAATTTAGTGCACATATTTATCCAAAATTACCGACTTAAGCCTACTGCAGCCGTTAGAATTCATATTTTTCAATGAAATTTTAAAAATAAAACATGTAACCATATTTAAAAAGAACGTTCTTGAATAAAAATCAGACATACCTCCAGTACACCTATAAAGTCCCAAAAGAGGCTATATGCAGAATTACCGACAATCATTACTTTAATTTAATGTAATTTCATTATAACCTGAACATAAATATAATCAATGTGAGTATCAAAAAAGGTTTGATTGCAAGAAAACAAGAGGTACCTCTAGTACACTTATGTGGTTTCGAAAGAGGCTTTAATGCTGAATTAAGCACGACTACTTTTTAAACTAAACATAATTTCAGTATTAAGTGAATATGAATGCAATCAATGTGTGTACCTAATGTGGGAATGGTTCCATGAAAATCAGAGGTACCGCCAGTGCAGCTATGTGGTCTCAATAGAGATTTTAATTCAGAGTTATATACAGTTATTTTTTAATTCAACGAAATTTCAGGGGGTACTTGCATGAAAATCAGAGTTACCGCCGTTACACCTATGTGATCTCAAAAGAGGCTTTAATTCTGAACTATCCACAATTATCTTTTCTATTTAACGAAATATTAGTTTTGGGTGAATACGAATGTAATCAACTTTTGGGCGTAATTGCATGAAAATCTGAGCGTCATCCAGTACACCTATGTGGTCTCAAATGCAAAGGTTACTTGCTAATTTTATTAAATTCCAGTATTAAGTGAACAAATATGATTAATGTACGTATTATTGGTTCATGGAATTCAGACACCTATGTGATGAAAAAATACCATAATTAATGAAATTATGTCAGACTAATTTAAGGTAATGTGCTTTTCCGGTTTTTATTCAATTATCAAGCGACGTGTATTATACTATGGGTCTAGCCGACTTTCTTATGCCTTTTGGCGGTGATTTAATCGTGTCGATTCTGTAGGCCCATTAATAATGTTCGGGGTGGTTTGGTTCTTTCAAAGCATTTAGTGTATATGTAGCGTCTCTCCCACTTTATCTTGTTATGAGACACATTAACTCCAATACATCTTCCCATTTAAGACGTTTCGTTCAAAAACTCAGTGTACCTAGTCCATTCAGCTGCAAATTCAATTGACTTCTTAGTAAGTCGAACTGTTTCAATCTAAGTAATTCAGATATCTTTTAAGCTAAGATACTTTACCAAAATTTTCAAAATGGCCCAGAAATTCCTTTAAATCCTTTTACTCCGTATTGGCCGAAATGCTATTATAGAACTGCTGTTTTTTTAATTGTCAGTGATTGGAATTTAGTGGAATGGCAAAACTTTTCTGCTATTAACAGTAAAAGACTGAACCTTCAAATATATTTCAATTTATATGTAGTGAAATGTGGTAATCAGTTATTCTCGTTCATATTACCAATTTATTTCCATGGAAATGTTGTTTTTGGTTATCCGTTTATTAAACTCAGAATGAATCAACATAAAAGGGCACAACTGTAACCCCTTATGATTAGTAACCCCAAAAACCCGATGTAGCTATGTCTGTCGGTATGTCACCAAAATCTGAAGGATGCATTAAGGTTGGGTTACCAAATTTGATACACAGTTTTTATGGTATCTCATCTACGGCTTTAACATCGTAATCATCAATTTAAATTGTAAAAAAGGCTTTAGTGGCTAAGATTCTGTACTTGTTAGTGGTTAAGACTTCTGTACTTGTTATACACATCGCCAATGTATGGGCGAGTTTGTCTTATTTTCTGGCATTTTCCTATGTAGAGCTAAATACCCTAATGGTAATGGGTCAAAAAATAGACCAACTGTGATGAGCTAGGTTTGTCAAATTTTGAACACACACTTTATGGAAATCTGATAAATATTTAAGTACCTTCACTATAAATTTACTGCAGAAATTAATTTACATAACTTCAGAAACACTATGATAATCGCTTAAATAAAGAAATTATGGATTAGGGAATAAGAAAAAATCAGAACAAGCTCTACAGAATAAGGTGATTGAGATGTTTTTTATGCAATCACGTCTTAAAAATTGTTATTATATAAGAAACACACATCCGCACGCACTTGTACTTTTGAATCGAATGTAAGCATACAAATCATTTCTGCAGACAAGCCTCAATGGTTTCGCAAGAAATCATTGCTAATTGAATTAAAAATTTCGATTTCAATAAATATAATACAGAAAAAAAATGGACATGATTGCAAAAGATCGCAAGTTCTTCCGTCATTCTTCATTTCCATTTAGCATGAGGCCCTTTTGTGAAATTAGCCACAAAAATAAATACAAATAAACGATGACAATTAAAGGTACTTTGGAAACATCTGTTGTGTTGCAAATATCGTCTGCATAACCATTAAGAAAATGATTGCTTGAAATTTCAAGCCAAGCCATTTCTCAGCTGAACTTTTCAAAACTGGTGGCGGGGAGTTCGTCAAGTGCATGCACAACTTTCTCTGCAAAATTTGGTTATAAGAATGAATGCCGAACGGTTGGAGTCACAGTATGCTCTGTACTGAGGAAGGGAGATGCCACGAATTGCGCCAATTTCCGTGGCATAAGCCTCGTGAACATCGTTTAAAAGATCCTGTCAAATGTGCTATGTGACAGACTGAAGCCGTTTATAAACAAATTGATTGGATCTTGCCAGGATGGCTTCAGACCTAGTAAATTCACCATCGAATACATTGTGTCAAATTATAGAGAAGATCCAGGAGAAAAAAACCTTAGAATCTCCGTGTAGGGATCGCTTAAACACCATCGTGCCTGAGTCTGGCATCCCAAATAAATTAATAAGGCTATCCGAAATGACACTCAGTAATGTCCGTTGTGTCGTGAAGGTTGGCGGCAATCTGACGGTACTTTTTGATGACAAACGGAGCTTCAGACTGGGTGATTCCCTATCTCTTCAATTTGATGATCGAGAAAAAATCATTTGCGCGACGCGTTTAAGNAGATTCCCTATCTCTTTAATTTGATGACCGAGAAAAAATCATTTGCGCGACGCGTTTAAGGCACAGCGGCACAATTTTTACAAGAACGTGATGCCTCTCGCGCACGCTCATGATATGGATCGCATTGGTCGAAGTTAGCACGAAGTTACCGCCGTATTCTCCAAATTCGTTGAAGAAGTACAAAAGATGGATCTAGCAGTTAAAGTACTTTGTGCGAATGTGTGAAGATTGTAGTCTAGCAGAATCTGTTGAAATGGAGAACTACTAGTTTAAAATGGTTGAGGAGTTTGTGTACCTAGGCTCCAGCATAAATATATTCAATAACATCAGCCTCGAACTCAAACAATTATTCTTGCTGGTGTTACTATGGGCTTAGTAAACAATCGAGTCGAAAAGCCCTCACTTAGAAAAATAAAATCAAACTACACAAATCGTTCATAATGCCTGTCCTGACATATGGAGCTGAAGCTTGGAAGCGTGTTTTCGAGAGAAAAATCCTAATGAAGTTAAACAGAATTTACTGCGAAGATAGCGCATGGAGCATCCGATGGAATCACCAGCTGTATGAAATCTACAACGACGTTGACATAGTCAAACGGATAAAAATTCAGTGGCTACGTTTCACAAGTTCATATCGTTGACAAGTTCATATCGCTGTTATGGATGTATCTACAGGAACTCGTATTGTGTTTTCCTTCAATCCAAATGGCGGTACTCGCCGAAGAGAAAGGCCAAACATGCGTTGGTCAAACCCAGGTCCTAAACGATGTCGCAACGATGAGAATTCGTATTATAAATTCCTCCAGCACAAACAAAAGCACCAAACTATGAAAAACTCAATTTCAATTTCATGTAGCGATATAGACCCAAAAACAGTTTAATGTTTTATAATAATTTAAATACTACGAAATTTCAGTTTTAACTGAACATTAACATTATCAATGTTTGAACGAAAATCAAAATTTCAGAGTTGACAGAACAGAAATGTAATCAATGAGTGTGTACTGAGAATCGGGTTAATTGAATGAAAGTTAGAAGAATATCGTAGAAGTATTTGGTCTCAATAGAGTCAAAAGATGATTAGGTACCTGAAATATTCGGATCGTAACCTAAATCAAACTTCGATTTAAAGATGTATCAAATTCCATGGTATCTACCTAACTTTGTAAGTTCCGTTCAAGGTCAGACATGGCTAAGTAAATTCCTGATCATAATCGAATACATTTCAAGAGTTCTGTGAACACCAGTTCCAGGTGTTTAAATCGTGTGTTCAAACGAACATGCACTTTGCCCATTTTGTTGTTGACATGAAAAATAATATAGAAATCTGACATATTTATATATAGTCTATGAATGTGTGATGAACACTTTGGAGTTAGTTCTTACCGACTAAACGCTATTTATTGTTGGATATGATTTAAAATATATTCGAATTTACTGTCATTTTATCTCGCAGTAATTTCTATTATTAAGTGTTTGTTCTTGTCTCCATTGAAATACAAATACAAAAATTATTTCCCTCTAGAATTATTCCTTCTATTTTACCGTAAAACATATGTTTATAACACGCCCACAAACAATTTCATTTTGACAAAATCTACTCAAGCATTAGTGTTTTCTATGAGTTCCAGTTCAACTTGAAACACATTCAAAAAGGACGGTAATATTGTCACTGAACTACTTAATGTTCAAATTAAAAAAGTCGATACAACAGAACATTCCGAACGATTTCAAGGTTGCTCATTTTAAGATTGTAAACTTAGTTTATGAATGCGGAGTGCCTAACAAGACCAACATGCTCTCTGTGATCATCATGCTCAGTACTTCAATAGTTTTAACAACAGCTCTCCTTACAGCTTCGCTCTACGCCGTGGTAATGATTTTCTCACAAAAGCACTTAAAGACAAAATAACAGACGGCTTAATATTTCGATGGAAAGAACTGCGCTACGAACCTAATGGGCTGCAAACCCATATATAGAACGTAATATGATTTATTTTTCGCAGGTCATTTTTAAAAAGTTGTGTATGCTTGAATCCCATTGATTTTGGTTCCATTCGAATCCATTAAATAAATGAAGGTCATTTACTGTAAAATTCATTATAATTGTAAATCTTATACACTTAAAATTTACTATAATGTACATTTTTGGCACAATTTTCAAATTAGTTTTGTAAACAGATTTTGTTTTGGAAAAATTGGTAAGTCGGCTTAAACCACTTTCAAGCCAGCATTTGCTCTTAGAAAGCAAACAAATTTTATACTGCAACTATAGTTTTCGCCGGACAACGACATGAACAATTATTTATTTAAATAGTAGTGATGTATTCAAAAAAAAAGTGACGCGCTTAACTATTGGTAACATTTGAAGGCATTTAAACAGCAACAGCATTGTCATTGTGCAAGCCATGCTCTTGGTTCACTTATAATAATGCGTATTCACATAGTACAAAGTGCTTGAACAGTCATTGCACTCACTTCCAAATTAGTTTGCTATTGCTAAAAACAACTTGATAATGCTGAAAAATATTCATTTCGCAAATTACCGCATCACAATTTGTATCCGAGCGCATAATAAAGTTCATTGACTTTGCCAGCTTGCTGTGCTGTTCAAGCTGTAGCGCTGTTGCTGTGCTTTTTGTAGCAGCACCAGCATTAGAATTTCTAGCTATCTCTTATTTATTCCCACATATTTCTTTCGTTTTTAATTTCTTTTTCCTCAAATTTTTTCCAATTATATATATGTTTTTTTTTATACCTTATTTTTAAGTTGAAGCGGTTTGTGATTGCAAATCACACCAATCTGTACGTTCGCTTATGTTGGCGACATAATACATATAACCAACCCATACATGCGCGCAAAAAACTAAAAATTGCAAAGCACAAACAAATCTATGGCAAAAAACTTTTAAAAATCAACTCGCGCTAATGAAAAGATTAAAATTGTGTATGAAATGGTGGCTTTGTTGTTGTAAATGCGTGATCTGTTCGCAATGATCTGAAGCAGTTTGGCAAGTTAAGTGCAGAGGCGGATCTGCGCATCAAGCTCCATAAATACACTACGAAAAATTTTTTTAGTCGGAAAATGCATTTCAGGAATTGCTGTTTTTTTAGAACAACACAGAAAAGTG
>JXPQ01022624.1:33732-47358 GCA_001014675.1 Ephydra gracilis
AACAAGTTGAATTAGAGTTTATTTCATATCAAGGAGAACAGTTTATTTCCCGCAGATATATAGGGGCATTATCATCAAGAGCGTGATGTTTCTTTAAAGCCTTTATCAGTGTCTCACTCCATGTGCCTTGGGATCTGGTTCATTTTCTGCGTGGAATTTTTAATTAGAAATATACTAGTATTTTTGTTTAGTTACATGCGTTTCTATGCTTCCTATTGCTTTTGAAGATGTTGATGTTGGAGGATTTCTAAGAAATTAAGAGCTGCAACATTCGATTTAGCATCTTCATCATTTGGTGGCGTAAATTTTAGGTTAAAGTTATAAACTGGGCAAAGGCTATTCTCAAAGCACTTAATTTCACTTTGGGCAGGATTGTATGTGTGATTAGTTTCATTTGCGTTGGGCTTCAGAATCTTTGCACATAAGAGATGTTGGCTTATAATGATTGCATTTCTGGGAATCAATGGAATGCAGAATAGTACTCTTGCTTTTACTTTTCAAAAATATGTTATTTGAGTATTATACACCAATTCATTGCATATCAGTAATCTAACAAGGCGATACTTTCCATCTTATTTTCACTTGGCACATGCCCAGTACATTTCATTTTATTTTGCTGGTAAGGCAGGTATTATACGATAATTGGTTTCCTCAAAAATTTGGGCGAAGGTATGAGCTTTTTGTTTAATTTGAACACTTTACTTTCGTCATCAAGTGTTAAGATTTAAATATATTAATATTGCATTCGGTTTACCGTTTCCCTTTAAACACGTTTTGTTTGAACTAATTATAGTTACCGAAAAAAATTCTCTTCTACAACGTAGCACTATTGACAATCTGGATACATCGGGCTCAGCTATGAGGAAGTCCATGCTCATTTAGGAAAGAAATAATTCAATAACAGCATCCTTGATTCAATTGCAGGTACAGCTTGATTTATCACAAAAACAGTTTTCGGCATTTTTGAATTCAGTTAATAAATTTCATGCCTTCCATTCAATTTCGACAAGTTCTTAAAATGGTCAAATGGTTGCCTTTATTGGTCAAAGGGAAGTATGACGTTTTCGCTGCGTTGTCCCTTACTATTTCCAACATCTCTGGCAGTATAACGGTGATTTTGAGCATGGCGTACCCTGTGCTTTTCAAATAACTCCACGAAAAGAAGTCCGAATAAGTAACATATTAAAAGTCAACCTAGCAGTTTTGACATCCGACGACTACGAAATTCTTGTTGGATAAACTTAACTGTTTCATTTGTAGATGGTGCGAGTAGACATAATGAATTAACACCATCGCTATCGACGTTTCGAGAATTTGGGGTCAGGGCCAATACTCTTCCTAACCATTGATGACAGGCAAATTGATGATCTGCCACTGTTCTGTGCATAATAAAATTTGACACGACATTTTACACGACAAATAGTGATCGTAGAAGGACTGTTGCGCACGAGATTTTTGATGATATGCCAGTTAAAGTAACAGAACTGAACGAGTTTTTTCAATATACTGCGCGGTTTTTTCGGTATAATGTGATTCTTGTTGAATTGACGTTGAATTGATGTTTCAAACATATTCGTAATACAAACCACAGTTATTCAATGTGTACATACTGACATAAAACATGACATGCCCCAAAGAATCTATAAGGGTTTTAATATTCCATCCAGCAAGAATGAAATTTCATAGATAAAATTTAAACATCATAACTCATTAAAATATCCTGGTATGCAGCATTGGATACCGAATTGCACCCGTTTATTTTTTAAGAAAAATAAGATCATGCAAAAAATTATATTCTTATAATTTGCAAGTTATATCAATGTGAAAAAACTATAATTGCGATCCAGGAGATGGGAATAAAAAAACTTATTTAATTTTTTTCGGAAACGTTCTGTTTGAATTTCCCAAGTTAATGAGAATTTGTTCCATTTATATCAACAATTAACACATTTGAAGAAATTTAAATCATATGCGTTTAAATTTTTACCATCCAAAATTGAGAACTTAATCCCACACTATACTTCCGAAGGTGATCAAAGAATTGTATCCAATACTTGCTTAAAACAATAATATTTAAACAATAATATTTGAAACCATTCCAAAGTTATTTAAAGCAAATAAATGCTGCAAGTGGATGCCAATCGCATGTCATATGAATGCATAGTCCTTATCTCTTGGGGCCAGTAATAGCAACTTAAGAAGATCTTGCCGCTTCAAATGATACTATTGAAATAAACCTTAAATATGTGGCTGCATGCGGAGTAGTACTTAAAAAATTGCATAAGGGCTGCCGTCTAGTCATAACTCGAAAACATAATGCAATGGTAAAAGACTGAAAGTTACCATCGAAGATACCATCCTTATGGGTCCACAGGTACCTTACTTTCGAATTGTTAGCGAATTTGTAAAGTTTGTTTGCTACCAAAATAGACTAAACTTTCATAACTCGAAAACATTATGCACTGGTAAGAGGCTGAAAGTTACCATCAAACATGCCATCCTTCTGGGTCCACAGGTACCTTACTTTGGAATTATGGGCGAATTTGTAAAGTTTGATTGCTTCCAAGATAGACTAAATGGGTCCTCTTAAAAAGAAACTTGATAAACCGTGCAATCTTGACATGCCTAAAAGCATTGTTGAATGAAGTATTCCGTATAACTTGAACTCACACCAGTTTAATGTGTAAGCCCAACCACCCTTGTGAAACACGGAGCTAGATAAAGCATAAAAGATGGAGTGAGACGTCTTCAAACAGTTAAGGTGGGCTGAGGATCTAGTATTGTGAAACTTTGAGTCTCTACAACGAGCAAGGCAGAGGAGGTATGATACTTAAAGTGGTTTTGGAATAGTCGGTAGGACCTTGGGTTGGCTTAAAATCACCCAGCTAAGCCTTAGCAAGAGAAATCAATGATAGAATCATGGGTCCACCATCAATCAGTAAGATTGAGAGAGGCACGGGTTGTAGCGATACTGAACACAGCTGAAAGAAACTATCTCTCTTGAAAGGTTATATGGCTATCAGTCTGAACGCCTCTATGCTGATGATAAACGAGATGGGCCCCAAAAGACTTTCAAAAGATCATCAAATGGAAAATGCACAGAAGCCTTCATCTCGCTTATGTTCAATGTAGAGGAAACGGCGCAGTCTCATTTAACGAAGAACTTTTCTTGAATATAAAAGATACTTTCATGAAATTGTAAAGCAATACTATGCGTAGATGACATCAGGGCTACTAAAGGATCAAGAAAATAGTGGTACTCTCCAGCAGAATTTGTCCTCTCCCTTCTCTTCTGACAATTTGTGATAGACAATATTCATTAACAATTCGAAGATGAAGCTCCCATTTCAGTGGCATAAATGCACGAAATAGCTGTGATTATAAAGCGAAATCATTTACCAAAGCTAATAAATATTATGCATAGCACCTTGACGACAATGTGGGAGTGGACAAGAACTATAGGCAGGAATGTAAATGCTGAAAAAGTGGACTGTATGTTCTTCAGAATGCTCGACACCACCAACATTTGACGAAAAACCCATACAAAATGAGGAAAGTAAATGCAGAGGAAACAATCATAAAATCCGGTGATGAGTAGTATTTGAGACCCTCGCCTTGTCTTATAAACTCTTGCTCATACCTTGATAAACCTTTTTCAAAACTTTCTTGGCAAATAAAAGGAATGTGTGCGTTACCAGTGCTTTGAAAATAACAGAAACGCAGCTGTAGTTTCTACATGGACGTGGCAAAGATAGCAGTAGGGGTTGCTGCTGGAGAATACTTCCCGGAGCTCACACTTGAAAACTCAAACGGATTGTTGAGCCATTTCAGCGTCATTCAGGATAGGATATTTTTTGCCATGAAAGATACAGAAGTGGCGCTACTAAATACTGAAATTGAAAACATACCTTTTGATCGCCAAGCTGCAATTGAAACTTTAGCGTTCAGTACCATCACATTCGCATCTATTGGTTTCTTGGAGACAAAGGGAGTCAGGGCAACGCTTTAACGGATAATTTGGAAAAAAGGTTGGGAGTACATGCGTTATAAGTACATGCACTTCCTACTCACCCAAGCACATACAACATGAAAGTAATTCATAATTAATAGAAAATACCACATGCAAGAAATGCAGGGAACGGGTGCCGATCGAAACTTTTCTCTGTTTTTGCCCCAACATCGCAAAATATGATAAATATACCTAAGGGCAATGTTCTCACTTGAAATTTGGTAAAAAACGATAATTGTCGCCATCAATAAATATTTGACCATCGATTTGTTCGTTAATGGCTTGACTTAAGTATATTCCCTAGCTTAACACAGTTAAGGACTCATACGAATATATGTGTGATAGTTTTACACGGTCAGGCATCATGGCCTAACTTTTCTAGAGGCCTAAAATGTATAGGACGATGTTTGAGTTGGCGCGAATTTGCGTAGAATATTAATTTTCCTTTCGCTTTTATCCAGGCAAACCTTAAATTTCTGTCTAAATTTTTTATGAAATTTGATAAATAGGAATTCTATTTCTGAAACATTCAAATTTTTTCTTCCATATGTGTATTCCCGATTTTTTTCTTTTTTGCTTGCAAAACAATTAAAAGAAGATTAAGGCAAAAATGAGAAATATGAGCACCTAAGATTCAAACCCATAAAAAAATATCCAAATGCTATTGTTTTAATAAACAAACCCATAAAATATTTAGTCGATGACTCATAAGTATTAAAATACAAATAACATAGGTTCATTTGCTTCTTTTATTCACAGAAACTAGAAATAGAAAACCTTTTTAATTAAATTGGTACCAATTCGCTTATATTACAGACCGGATCTCCTATATTTCACTTTAAATGTCTTTAGTATTTTTTTTATATGACCACTTCATATTTTATATATATGATATTGTTAACCTTTCCTATAAAACCTGAAACCTGAAAATGGATTTATTTGCTTCACAATTTCCGAATCCCTGATACCTCCATCTTACATGCTATAAATACTTAGATTGAAAAATTAACGTTTTACCCTAGTTTCCTGTTAATAGAACTACCAAAACTTTAATACCGCATTATAAATGAAAACTGAGCCTTTCCGAATGAAAACGACTGTGATGTCTGGATTGTATGTCACACTTATAAATTTACGTCTCGTCTCAAGCAATGATTCGTTTGTTCACTGTTGGGTCGGATTGCAACATTATCCGGGTCCCTCATTTCGTTGCATGAATATCAGGTCTTGCAGCACCAGCTTTGCAGCGAATTGTCTGGCGTTCAAGTCATTAAGCAAAATGTGTTGAACGAATGTTCAAGGTTGATGTTGAAAGGCAATGTTCATATTCATCTGCCTAATGTTCAATTTGACATCAATGGTTATTCATCCTTTGATTTCGTTAATGTCTTGTTCGGATTTTGATTCCGATTGCCTACCATTGCGGAAATCACATTCGTGCCTCTAAATACGCTGTTTTCTTAAGGTTCTCGTTGTCAAAAACTATTTGCTATAGCGCCGCGTCATGGAAACCGTTTTCAACAGTTTACTCACGTTTTTCAAATTTAATTCCAATTTTTAAACTGTACGAAATCAAATAACCGCCGAATCGCAGAAGTACTTCAATAAAAGGGAACTGAAATCGGTTGAGTCAGCACACTACTTGGTTATAATTCCGAAAAGGTTTTGATCGATGTAGTATTTAGTCATTTGCGATGAAATCCAAATGCTGGTTGAAAACCGAATGAATAACGTTTGTTTTTCCTATTAATACCAAGGTCTATAGATCGCTTATTATAATTTTTTCATAAATTGCAGAACGTTATTTACGTTCATTTCCCACATGATAATTGATTTTAAAAGTTCAGCATACTACTGTATACAAATGAAATCGGAAATGTTGCATTAAATTGCTTTGGTATTTCGATAGGGAAAAATATTTTTATTTTCAAGTTGGCTGTACTGTAACTGCCTGTCAAAATTCTGTGTCTGTGTCAAATTTCACGTCATTATCTTCATCTGACATATAGTTTAGCTAGTGTTTACTAAACGACTAAAAGTGTGTTTGGCGATTTTCACTATGTCTGAAATTATACAAGTAAGAAGTTTTATTAAAATTTGTGTAGGAAATGAATTTCCTGCTGCCGAAACGTTGAAAATGTTGCAGAAATCCTTTATTGGTCAATCTCAATCATAAAGAAGAGTTTATGAGTGGTACAGACGGTTCAAAGAGGGCCAAGAAAGCGTTGAAGACGATGAGCATCCCGGGCACGAAAAATCATCAACTGATGACCGCTACGCCAAAGAAATCAAGAAACTAATGCTTGACAACTTGGGCGCAGGCTGATATAGTAGGAACTTTAAATAAATCAGCTAACACCATTTTGAAAAATGTTTTGGACCTCAAAAAACTCAAATCTCCAATGGTACCGAAATCGTTGAATTTCTTTTTTTAAAGCGTCGCTGTGATGTGTGTGAAACCATGCTTTCTGACTACCAGGACAATCTGAAATACATGATTACAGGAGATAACACGTGGATCTCTGCTTACGACCTGGAAACAAGCGATCATTCAAGCGAATATCGTCCCAGAGGAGAGCGAAGACCATAAAAATCGCGAAAAAGTCACTCAAAAATCAAGATCATGTCGACAGTTTTTTTTAATTATCGTGCTGTTGTGCAACACAAATTCCTTCCATCCGGTCAAACCGTTATTTCCGTGAAGCTTTTTGCAAAAAAAACCCAGAATTATGGAGAGACAACTCTTGGTTTTTGCACCTCAATAAAGCGCCGTCTCACACTGCATCGATTCTTCGTGAGTTTTTCGCCAAAAATGTAACCAATTTCTTCCGCAACCAGCCTAAGCGCCTGATTTGGCTCCGTGTACCTACAGCCTATTCAGTAAACTGAAACGACCACTCTGCGGACACCGTTTTGAGTGGATTAGGGCGATTGAAGGAGAATTGCTGAAGATCCTTAGGTCTATCCTGGAAAGCGACTTTGCAGCATGTTTCGATAATACGCTGGCATAAGTGCATGCATCGGGTGGGGACTACTTTGAAGGAGATTTAATCGATTTGGAAAAATAAATAAAGATTTTTTGAATTAAAAACAAATTCCCGTTTTCATTTGTACATAGTAGTATACTCAAAATAATATTACACGCAGCTAGCATTTTTGCTGTATTATTTAATTTTTTCCTCACACACTGAATGCATTCACTCTTTTCACTAAATATGATCTCATTAACAAATGTTTTAATAATTTAAAACGATTTTCAACAAAATACAAAATATCTGGAACCATAATCTGTTAAATTGTTAAGGTGGCATTCTAATGTAGAATATATAATTCATCTTACTTGTACAAACGTTGACACAAGAACAAACAAAACAAAAGAACAAAAGAAAACGAGTAAAAAAGTAACAGTCGGGTTAGACCGACAATGTAATACACGTCGCTGGGTTAATAAATAAAAACCGGAGAAGCTCACTTCCTTAAATTATTCTGGATTTATTTCATTAATCACGGAATATTTTTTGCATCCATGGTCCATTTTGGACCACAAAAGTGTCTGATTTCTATGAATCAATAGTATATTCATTTATTTTATTTGTTCACATAATTCTGGAATTTTAGAAAATTGCCGTAATTGGGTTCACACATGTGCACTGGAAGTATCCCTTATTTTCATTCAATCAATCCCATGTTTGGTACACACATTAATTATACTTATGTTCACTCAATACTAAAATTTCGTAGAATTAACATGAATGCTCTCTATAATTAAACATNATACACTCAATACTAAAAATCCGCGAAATTAAAGTGTTAACTGTGCATAATACAGCATTAAAGCCTATATTGACACCAAAAACGAGTTCTGGAGATACCTCTGATGTTCATGCAATCATGCCCACAAATTGATTACATTCATATTCAGTTAATACTGAAATTCCGTTGAATTAAAAAATAATTGTACATAATTAAAGCATTACAGCCTCTGTTTAAACCACATAGGTGTAGTGAAGGTATCCCTGGTTTTCAAGCAAACACGCCCACATTTGGGAAACATTCGGATTTTGTTTATTTTCCCTCAATAACAAAATTTCCTAGAATGAAAATAATAACTGGGAATATTTCAACAATACCACCTCTATTGGGACCGCATAGGTGCCAAAGAGGTACCTCCAAATTTGATGCAATCAGGCTTATTTATGATGAACACATTGATTTTATTAATTTTCAGTGTATAATGAAATATCGTAAAATTTTAATGATAACTATTTGAAATTCAGTATTAAAATCTACGTTGGGCCTACATAGGTGTACTAGAGATAACTCGAGTTTTCATCGAATGAAGTAAATTTTGTGTACATACATTAATTTAATGTGTGTCCAGTGTATAATGAATTCTGCAAAAAGCAAAAAGGTACCTTAGATTTTTATTTAATCATGTATATTTTTGGAACACGGTTATATGTTTTAATTTTCCGCTTAATTTTGAAATTCATTGAAAAATATCAATTCCAACGGCCGCAGCAGGCTTAAACCCGTACTTTTAATAAATATGTGTATAAATAGGTGCAGTGGAAGTCCTCGAAATAATGGTCGAATCCTGACCAATTTCAAAGTCGGTCGCAGCAGGCTTAAACCCGTACTTTTAATTAATATGTGTATAAATAGGTGCAGTGGAAGTCCTCCAAATAATGGTCGAATCCTGACCAATTTCAAAAGGAGATCTAAACTTTTTCAAAGAAAACGTTTATCACATTTCGTCGATCTGGATGTTATAAACGTGTGACCAAAACTAATATACACGTTATCAGTTTCATTGGCGAGGTGTATAAACGACATCATAAAAATGTAGCGTGTCAAGATTGAGAATATATCACTATTAAGAAGAATACCCCTGTGTTCTTTTCGTTTGAATGTAGCAGCTCATAATACCGCACAAAGTCAGAATTCGATGCAACAACTCAATCCATATTTGCCTATGCAGCGGTTTTTTAACTTGAAAACTGGTGTCTGGCGTGTCTACGCATCCGTTCATTTGGCACGAAAATTCCTTACTTTCAGAGCATTGCCATTGATATGATAACAAATTACAAGAAGAGTGATTTCGAAATTTGCAAGGTCCTGTTGCGTTTGTGATGGATCTCAAAAAATCCTTACTTATATTCTACATCCACAGTTTGTGATGGGCCCCTTGTGATTCTTCGTCTACCAAATCGAAATAGCTAGTTTTGCAAATTACTTCTGACACGTTCGTTCAGCTTGGTTACCATAAACTTCTATTACAATTTGATAAATTTTAGCAGGTTTTTTCATCATATTGAAGTAATAAAGTTAAACTCCCCGTGACAACACATTCCTGAAAAAGACTGTGTAATACTGACACTGCAAAACAGTGGTAAAATCGGCTTTCAAAGCCACACGAACTTAATTATACTTGTATATAAAATAATATAGTACAATATAAAATGACGTAAAATAATATAACAAATTTTATTATAAATAGAAATATATGTTGATATCTGAGCTTACTCATATAAATAGTGAAAAAGTACTACACTTCCCATCAACTTTCCGTTTCTTTTTCTGCAGGTATGGATCTCGAAAATCTAAACCAAGGCGAAACTTCAAATTCAATTGAAGAGGAGCAACTCGAATTGAATGACTCCTGAGATTATAAATATGCGCAAGGAAGGGATAAATTGTAAAGGAAATGGGAACGTTATCCGATTGACCTAACAAGAAAGTCTGATTAAAGTAAATTATGAAACGTTTTCTTTGCGAAAAATAATTACGATATGCAGGAATTTTTGTTAGCGAAGAATGATACGAAAAATACGTGCCAAATCATTAATCATAATTGGTTGAAAAGCAAACAAACTTGTAATAATTTTTAAGATATGACTAAAGAATTCCTTAGAAACAATTGATTACCTATTTGATGAAGAGGTGATTAAATTAATAATTTTTTTTTATACTGATAATGTTCTTAAAGCGACTTATACCATTTCCATAAACCATTCTATTTTTATTGATCAGGTACTTTGAAACATTAAGCATTATGAAAAATATTAGTATAAATAAAGGTGCTGGATGTGATAATTGCAGACAAGACGATGGTGATTTGGTCGCTCCATCACATGACTCGTAGATTCTTATTTGAAACAAGCCACGATTGCAAATAAACTCAAATTATCTATTATAATATCTTTTTACAAAATTGTTGCAAAAAGTTGTTTAGTAACTAAAGGCGAATTTCTATTCTTCCGGTAATTCACAAAATAATCGAAGAAGTTTTAATTACTATACATACGAACTTTGTTTAAAAATATGATTTTCTTGATAATGGGAAAATTTCTTAATAAGTACCTGGGCCAGGATGTACAGAATTTGGGGTTATTCAGAGATTTTACTTATGCATTTGACACAATTCCACATGTGAAGCTACTAAACGTACTAGAATCAGTTGGAATTCATGAAACTTCTTTGAATATATTGACAGATTTCCTGTCAAATAAAATATTTCTAGCTTAATTGAATGGTAGCTAAAAGAAGGAAAAAACTGTCAGATACGGAGTTTCTCGTAGTTATCAGTAGGGTGTGCTCCTGTTTATATTAAAGTTACCATTTTTGCCAATTCAGATTATACTCCATTCCTCATATCACATAATAATATTGATACAGCACATAAATTAATGGAAAACCAAGTGGGAATTGTAAGTAAGTAAGACCAAATTGATACAAATACATACGACTTATTTGGGTACAGCGAATTACTTGAACATTGTTTAGCGTAATATTTCTCCGCATGTACCTAGTGTCTCGCATTGTGAAATTGAGAAAGTGCAGACCTACACATACCTTGGTGTTATGGTTAATGAGCACCTTATACGCCTTAACCAAATTGGCAAAACCAAAATAAAGTCTATCTTTCGCGTGAAGGCATCTTCACTTTTAAAGTTCGCCTTAATTTATGAAGTTGGTTTACTAGTCTGTGATAGAATCTAACCTTAGCTTCCATATAACGTAATGGAATATGTCAATGCACTACAGTAGACAGCACAGAACAGATTCTTAAAAATATTGACAAGAAAGGATGAGTATTTTTGTATCAATAATCTTGATAAAATAAATATCTTTTTCGAATCCTTGAGCATTTTCGGCTACAGAGAAGAAGTCATCATCGACATGGTTCGAGGTGCGCTCAAAAAGACGGGTCAACACACCTCCATTTGAAACCTGATAAAGCTTCAGCACGTTGGGTGCTACATCCCCAGACTACTTAATGAGCTCCCAATGGCAATAGCAAACGACACCATAGGACAAACAAGGAAATCCAATATGAAAAACATCTAGTGCAGATGCAACCTGTGTCTTCCTCAGTTTAAACAGCAAATAAGTAAAAAATCAATAATAATTCAAATATAAAATATTATAGAAGGAAGGAAATTGTAAGGCATTTGTTTCTAAAATAGTTCCTTTATATTGATCAATGTATTGGAAAACATTTTTGGGCACCAAATACCTTAACACATGTCACTTAATTAAATGAAATTTTAACTGCAATAGTCTTTCTTTGAAGGGTTTCCCAAAACAAAGAAAATCAATTTGTAAATTTAATAATTGTTTTATTTAAGATATCATAGCATATCAATTAATATAAATTTTGATAAATTTAGGGTTCCAAGGATTTGCTCTTTGTTGGCAATTAAATGATTATATGCAGAAATAACACTTGCTTGGTTGACAGCGAAACAAAAAAAACTGTCTTTTTATTATGACAAAATCTTCTTATAGTTATGCTTACAATAAACGTTAGTTAGTACAATAACTAAGTACAATAACAAAAATTAGAAATGTGCAAGATCATAAGTGCAATAAGAGAGAGCAATTGAACGAGTATCGCCAATTGAGTGCGATGTTTTGTATTCTGCTTTCTGTCGCTATTTGTTTGTTGGTTACAAATTTAATCTACGCATTGTTGTTGTTGCATTGTAATTAACCTAATCATCTTGCACAGTGGGGAAATTTAGTATATGTCCTTGTCAAATATTTAAATTAAATGATTATGTATTTATTAAAGACTTCTCCTCCAACACTCTTGATGAAACGAAAGGGAATAGTTTGGAAAAAAAAAAATAAAGAAAACAATTACAAAACACTGCAAATAAGAATATAATAGAATAGATTTCATTTGGTATGTATTTTAAACTGTTTTTAAATATTTTTATAAAAGCTATTTTTAGAGTATAATTTATAAGATTGAAGTAATTTATAAATGAATGAAGCTTTCAATGCCATTCACATGTATATAAATAAAGATAAGTAGTTTTCGAAATTAATTTCTGCAACATAATCGTTATTTAACTAACCATAAGTAAGTCTGTTAATTTTATAGTGTTAAACTGCTCCGTTATAATTACCCCAACTATCAACAACCTTTTTAAACTGTCTCGTGTAGAAATCATGTTTGGAGGAACGTATTATTGACATTTCACGCATTATATTTTTTTTTTTTAGAAGTAGTATATCTTGGAAAACACTGCACCTCATAGTGAATGATTTCAATGAATTCTCTAATAACCTTTCGATTCTTCTCATCATCCTTCATCTTACCTAATATTTTCTTATTTATTACCGGCATATAAAAATTAATGAAAACTTAAATCAATTGGAATCAAATTCTGTTTGTATATTTTCGGCAGTACCCTTATAGATGTCATCTGTTTCTAGATTATATTTAAAAGATTCTGTGCCCAGGAAATACAATGTGTGAATGGCATCGAATTTGAATCATGCATCGATAATAAAAATCAAACTTTATCCATTTTGGTAATTTCAGCACAGTTACTTCTAAGAACAAAGATTTATCGTAAAATACTTGCATTATCATAAATAAGACTTTTATTGTCTTGCCATAAACAAAATTTTTTAAAAGTTTGAATAAACTATACTAACAATCGTTTGTTGAACGGGTACACTCTATGATATTCAAGTCGATATATTGCTTTAGTCATATTGACTGTTGGAATCTATTCACTTTGCGAATGTTTTTCTAATATGAACCGAGCATTCATGCGCAGCTGAAGAACTCTATAGTGAATTATTTAATCCTTCTACAAGGATGACATGACATTTCGTACCTGAACATTTTGTGCAATAATATGGGCAAGAAATATGCCTAACAGTGACACATGAATATATATATATATCAAATATTTGAATTTTCTCATTATCCAGTGGGAATTTCGTATTACTGAAATTTAAATACGTAACATTTTGACGATTTATTATTACGCTGGTTATATCGAGTTGATAACTCTGACAGTGCTTAAAATTAACAACGCTATAAAATGCTAATATTATTATCCATTTAAAACAATAAATGTCATCATTTTGAATATTTGAGGCATGCATTTTACTCACAAAGAAGGTCATATTTATTAACGCATACTTCCAATTGAAATAAATGGCTTAAGTATGCAACCACTCTCTAGTTTTTGAAACTCGGACATTTTAAATTAAATATCAATTGTATATTTCGAAAATACTATTAAATCAACAAAAACAGCATCATTTACTAATGATTTAATTGCATATACTCTTGGACGTTCGTTGGAAGT
>JXPQ01022624.1:56555-66830 GCA_001014675.1 Ephydra gracilis
GCACACCGTCACAACGGTGGTTCCTGTGTAATGTTAATCCGCATCTTTAGTGCTTCAAAGTTCTCTCCTGGAACCATATATATCAACAACTTACATGTTTCCACTAAATGTGCTGAGATAAAGTTATGATTTAATCTCCCACCAGCTCCACATACATGAGGTGCGGACAAAACTTGAGCAAACATTCAAGAGTGTACTCCAATCCATACATACACTTCAATGATGAAAACATACTGAGCAAGCATTGGGATCAGAGTTAATTTCAATTAACGTTCGCTGAATTTGTGCATCGCTCTGATTCAAGTCAATTGCTGTGGTTAAATTCGACTTTAGTCAGTGGTGAAAAAATGAAAAAAAAAAAATTGAATAGATTCTATGAAAGATGTATGAAGGAATATTTCAAAAGACTAACAAAAATCAAACGGTTCATTTAAGATACCTTTTTGGCTATGGTTAGTTCACTCATTAGTGCTATTTGGCCGTTTTTAATTAACTATACTAGGGGATTGAAATATATGTGTAAACTGCTGGTAAAAGTATATTGGCGATGACATCATTTCCCTCACACAGGACAGGCTACATAAAATATTCTGACGAGCATGCAGCTGTCAAAGTCAAAGGCTCTAAGAAGTCAGTTCAGAAAAGTAATGTCTCGTTTCTAACTCTTGGAGACCGTTGCCGGTAAGTTCAGACTTATTTATGTATTTATGCGAAATTGCATGTTCAAGTTGTTCACGTTGTTTATATCATATTTAATTTAAAATTTCCAAAATTTATTCTGTGAACTAATTAAATGGCATTAAAACTTCTGGCAGCTCGGGTACTTGCTATGTTGCGCAATCAAGTCTTTAACTTTACAAAGGCAACCACAAGAAATTTTATTGTTGGCAGTGGATCACCTTTAGTGTTTTTCCACAAAAGTACTACACACTACAACAGTGCCAAAGTGCTTAATTCTACATAAGTCTTCAAAGTTAGTGGTAACAAAAGTTCCCAATGTGATTTAACAAATCATGAAGGCAATTAGCTATAGTAACAGCGTTTAAGTAAACAGAATTGAGCTGCCGCAATTACGTTAATTGAAATAGAAATTTTTTATTTCTGATATATTTCGTCACACGTTCACATGACACTACTCTTGCCATCAATGGGTGCGACCAGAATTTGTTAGATAAGATATTTGCAGAAATTGTCTGTAATTTCGCGTAGCACGAGGCGTTGAAACTTCTTGGGGTCAAAAGGAACTTCAGCCATAAAATACTTATATTAGGATGTATTTAAATTTGATTTAAAGGAATAACGCCCTTATGTCACCATAACTGTGATCAAAATTTAACCAGAATTTTCTTGAAAACTTACGAACCTCTAATGCACATAAATACGAATTCCAAAAACTGTTTATAATAGATTCAAAATTTCTAAATAACATTTTTCGGCGCTTAAAATTGTATAATTTATGTCTGAAATAGAATTATTGTTTCAAGGAGAGATTCAAAATTAAATGATTTTATAAAATTAAGGCTCAGTTGAATTTTATGAAATACATAATAAAATTAATTTCAGTGCTGCACTGTGGAGTTCTCAGCATTATCCTCATGAAAGCACATCGATCCAACACATAGATAATTATGACTCACTCTGATTGCGCTGTAGATCTCCTCTTTGATATTCATACAAGGATGCATGCGTTCTTTCATAATGAATTAGATACCAGTAAAAACACAAAAATCGCGTCGTTCAAGGCGTGATCTGAATGATGGCCCTCCCCTCCTTACCTTTCCAACTGACATGCATCGTTAATGCACTTTCCAACTGCAGTAATTACTCAATATCTGAACAGTTTTTAGGCTCTGCATTTAACTAAGTAACACTTCCGCTAAGCCATACAAGTTTCTATACGCTCGAGCAGCTTTGCCAACATTTAATTAAAACTCAGTCGTTCTCACGCATTAAGGCTGAATGAAGACACTGCAAAGAGCCGTCCATCCTTGCGCAATCATGAACGCAAGTATGTTTTGAATTATATTGAAATGAAATTAAATTCAATTCTAAATCAAATTGTAGTTCCAGGCTAAAAGAAGTTGTTATGTACCCCTTCTATAGCCCTTTTGGGTAGAATTTCAATATCTTTTGATCGAGTGGTCAGTTTGATTGTCTTCCCCAAGTTCTTGTCAGCCAATGCAGTGTCATAAGCGATAGATGAAAGAAAATGGGAAGTATTAATTTTAATAAACGTAGGAAATCAATGATAAACAGCATATCAGGTACAAAACTGCATTATCAAAAGAAAATATTATGAAAAATAATTGAAACCAATTAATCTAAGCTTGCACATTTTTGGCTTGCCCTTTTTTCATGAGATTTAAATTAAAGGATTAATTTGGTTTAAATCATGTGGTATTTTTGAGGCTGAGGAGCTGTAGAGCATATTCATTGATATTCTTTCTGGCTTTCTGGATTTAACCTAAACATTCTCTCGCTCCCATGCCACAAAAAAGCAACGAGTTTGATTTAAATTCTTGTATACCAAATGTTGACGATAACCTGTTGCATACTTGTCTAGCATGCCATTTCTCTTTGGATATCTATTTATGTTTTGTTTGACTCAAACATCCGTTCAAGTGTCGGCTCTGAACAGCAATATATTAGTTATATTGATTCACGCATGAAGAATTTATTAGTAGAATTAACTATTTATAATCGGTTACTTACATGTCCCACTTTCACCATAAAATCTTCGAATTTGCTATTGAAAAAGTTGACCCAATCATTCCATATAGTTCCTTAACAGCTTAATACTTTTCCCAATTGCCAAATTCACCCTCGACCGATACCAGATTCACAGAATACTTACTAATAAGTCCATTCATAGGAATAAGTATTTTTTCTGAGTTAGATTTGGAGAGAATTAAACGACAGGTCGACGAAGGAGTTATACCACAACAAACTTCTTTTACCTACATCTTACCTGGTCCTCTCTTCCAAAGGCCACTCCAGTACGAATCATTAATGCTAGCTTCGGAGGAATTATTCCCCCTAAGTGATTAGTGTGGTGTAGATAGATCGAATAGGAAGCCAGACGATTAAATTTACTATTAAATTTATCAAAACACCAATAAAAGGGGGAAAGGATTGGCAAAGTATGGGTTGCCTACAGCTCAAGTAGCTTGAAGTCGAAAAAAGAAAATTAGAAAAGCCTCGTTGGATAGCTGAACAGCAATACATCTGAAACGGATAGTTTCTAATGCACACATATTTTTCATTAATCTAGATCCTTCGGTAATAATAAATAAACTGAAAGTTACTTTTCTTACTTTCCCTGGTTTGCATTGAATACTTGAGAAACTCAAATCGATTTACGCTATGTTGCATTAATTATTCTTCGTAAATATTTAACGATAATTATAATTAATTTCGTGATTTCTTGACCTATTTATTAACTTTTTGTGCTGAATTCTTTTAGAAAACTAGCTTCCGATTTTAAGATTTTGGACTTCTAGAAAGAAACAAAAAACATCTCATGGTAATTTTTTTGCCTCGTTTTGGCTATGTCAACCGAATTAGGATCGACGACACCCTCAAACAACAGCATGGAAAAGGTGACTTTTAAGATAAAGTTTAAGAAATTCAGTGGGACTATTTTAATTAGGTAAGCAGAATAATCAGCTGTTATATAAGAAAATATCCAGAAACCAGTTGGTTTAGTGGTCCAAAAATTTACTAGGCAGTTACAGGATTGTCATTTCCTGAAAAAGCTTATTAATGATGTGGGGGTGTGCACATTTAAATCTACTTCTTCTTTTTCTTAAATTTTTTTGTTAGATTTCCACTTTTCCACATTTTCTTTTTAAATATTTGTATATATTTTGTTTTAACGTATATAAGAAAAATTGCAACAATATTGGGGTTTATGCTGCTTTAGCAAGTAAAAAACTTTCATCAAATGATACCATAATTTTTTTTAATCTTTCATCGTCAATCAGTAAACAGTTTAAATAGTAAGCATGTATTATATATATCAAAAACTATTTGTTGTGTTTGCAACAGTACCATTATAAATGTTATATTTTTGTATATAAGATGAAATAATTTTTTATAATAAACAATAAATAAAAGAAAAAAGTGCATACGACTTGTATGGCTAAAAAATTATTTTTTAGTTAGTGACAAATATATAATTGACAACTGCTTTAGCCTCTTTTTCTATACATCAAATTCAAATGTGACGTAATACGAGAAACCTACGTTCTTTTTTATTCTTAATTGTTAACCTGACACTGTATGTGTACTAAATTCAAGATTTCCTTCATAGTAATATAAAATTGTTATATTGGTTGGTGATTATTGAATTCGGAAGTATTTTAACATTAATATTAAGTAAATGTGATTTTTGTAATTGAAATTACTGTTTGTAGTGCATGTTTCAAATGTAAGTAAATATTAAACTTCCTTAAATCTTCATTTTGTTTCAATAATGTGCTTTATTGCTAAAAGTGGAGATTCAGTAAATAATGCACCAGTTTTTCACTTCAGCAATATTTCACAAGTACAAATGGCTTTATTGCGATATTTACATATCTTATTGAACAAGGTTATCATGTCTGAATTATATGATCGCATTTAATAATAATATAATAATGTGCTCTATTGAAGTGTCTGATTTCAAATCTTTAAATGCTTACAGTGAACATTTGCTTTAAAACTTTTAAAAGTTGGCTAAATAGAATATTGCATTTTGTGCTTTTGCATTCTTTCAGTTTAAATTGACCTATACTTGCTAATCTTAATTATTTATTGGATTTTGCGAAACTTATTAGTATGTAAGTACGCGATTTTTTTTTAAGAGGTGCCTGTGTAGTCCTGAAATAAGTCAGAAAAATTCAGTTATTATGATAATGTCGTAGCAGAATGTGTTTTCTTTGCTAGTTTATCACGTCAAATTACTAACATCGAAATAATAACTTCATGTATAACAAAAATCTTTGTGTAATATAGGCGGTACTGAGATGCATTTGAAAAAGTGAATACTTTTCTCCAACTTAAGTAATAAGATCTGAATATTTTGAAGTAATTAAAAGATAATTTTTATTGACATCATTTTCGAAAATAGTTCATCAGTCCTTAGAAATTTAAATCTTCCAAAATGATCGCTAAAAAAAGCGAATAGTAAATGTTAAATCGGATAGTTTGAACATATTGTAATCGTGAATATAGACAAAACAACAAAAAGTAGCTTGCTTAGAGATGCACAGTTGGACAGCTTTCTGATTAATTTTATTTGAAAAATCGAGCCAAATATCCTACTACTCTGATCAATATTCTTGAACTGGTCGGATCGTTTTGGGGATATAAAATTTCAGCTTCAAACAACCGCGAATAGTTCCCCCGGCAGATGTGTCGTAATCCGAGACTCATCTCCAGTTTTGATGCATTTCATTCCATTCTGGTTATAAGCATTGATTTACATATGCTAACATGAGAAAATGTGAGATTGGACTCTTATTAACCACAATTTGTTACACAAAATCGCCTGCACCAATGCAAATGATTTGCCAAACTATCGGTCTAGTCTACTAGGCCATCCACGATTTAAAAGGCTATAAGAAGCATTCTCAATATTTCCGAGGCTAAAATGCCATTGGGGAAACTAAATTTAATGTTTTTGTTCAATAAAGTTAGCCAATAAAACTCGTATAATTCATTTTAAACATCTGAGAAATACAATGTTAAGGATTTAAAGCTAATTTTTATTAATTATGTATGTACTTCATGTAAATAACATGTTATTCAATTTGGTTTATTATAATGCACATATCTATCTTTTGGTATGAAATAAAAATACAAATTATATGCGATTAACTTTGCGGCCTGCAGTTTTTCGGAAAATTTCATATTTTCATATTTCAAATTGAATTTATTCCAGCACTTTGTCTTGTCGATATTTTTTAACTGCAGCACTTTGATTGATTTCTCACTGTGTTCTGACACAATGTGCCGCAACAACTTACGTCTGGTTTCAAGGAAATTAGTTTATTATGGTTTTTGAAAAAAGCAAGATCTAGAGTGACTTTATAGCTCTGGTGCAGATAAATTGAATTGACTACCCACTTGTATAATGAGGCCGATTATGCAAAATGTAACAAGGACCGCTGTGTTTTGTTTTTCTATTTTTTTAAAAAAGATAATTGCTAGTATGCAAACCGCGCGGCACCAGTTCTTAATGTTTTCAGGAAACTTTAGCTCTTTGGCGTGTTAATTCACATTAAATTTTAATTAAGCAAACCCTTACCCGAGAGATACTCTCTAATGGTGCTAGAAGTATATTTTTGATAAAATACAAATTTTTAAATTTTATTACAAAATTATCTACTACAGAACTTCATACGCTGGCTCACATCTTGGTCTTTCATTTTCTCATTAGCATCAGGTATTTATTTTTATTATTAATTTTTATGCCCAATTCTTTTGTAATTTCTGATAAAAATTTCTATTTAGACACTCACATACAATTTCACCTAGCAATGCAGAAGTATTCATTTCATATAAAAAACTGATCAACCGGTTCATGCAACTCATTCATGCGGTTCCTGTAAAACAATCTTAAGTGAGAAAACCCGTTTTTTGTCCTGTGTGGACATCATTTTGGATAGTTATTCAACGAATCTTATAGGATAAGTAATGGTTATTAATATAAGAGTGTTATCATTGCATCTTTTGTTTATAATATTTACTTAAAGGGCGATTCTAAGCATTTAAGTTCAGCAATTCTGCTACACCATTCTATGTTGTATTATGCAATTTTTCGCGGATATCATACAACTTCTTTGGAGTTAATATCACTACGAACTGATTCCGATTCATGACCATATCGCCGAATGTTTGATACAACTCGTTATTTCACTCAATGCGTCGCTGTCAAGGCTATATTCCTTATTTATGAATTTCCTTTTGAAACCATCCACTGCTGCATAATCGTCAGATTTTTAAAGCGTACATGTTTGAGCGTCGTTTAGCAGGACTGGCATTATGAGCTGGTAGATGCTTGTTTCCGAAAGACGGCTTCTTAATCGTTTACTGAGCGCATAGTAAAATCTGCAACCAAGAGTAATTTTGCGTTTTAATTCTGGTTCCAACTTATAATTTTCCATTTCATTCTCCTAGTCTGACATCTTTACATGTTGACACAAAGTAATTTGTCGAGTTCTTAATTTATAACAGGCCCATATTTTTTGAATTTGAAGAATACTGCATTAACCTCGGGGTAACTCCTACTAATGAAGCGCCATATGGCCCTAAAAGAATCCGTCAAATCAGTTCTTATCTTCACTACATTTTCGGGATCTATCAGTGAGATTTCGACAGCTATATTAATGTTTGCGGCATGCTAAACTCGTGTTGTGAAGGATTATTAATAAGAAGCAATGAAAAAAAGGTGCGTGCGTTCATTTGGTTCTCTTGGGTTGTGTTCAAGATTTTGTGCTGTTTGATTACCTATTGAATTCAAGACTTAACAGATGGTAAGCCGCTACGCGATAACATTTAATCAGCATTTTTCACAAACGGATTAAGCATTTTGCATTTCACATTTCCTACTTTATTGTGAAATGGAGGCAACAGAATTTTGGCAACTAGAATCAATGGTTTGTGAACATTATTTTTTTCGTTTATTTTACTTCTGAGATTTCGCATTACCTTTTGGCATAGTTGTTGTCAGCCCATTTTATATTTCACTGACATGTAATTCATCCATATGTTACATATCCAGCTAAATTTATAACTTTGTAAAGACCACTGATACACAATTTATGATTTTTATACTTAACTACGATCAGAACTAATTTTATGGGCCATAACTTTCTTTTATATTTAAAAGCTGTGCAATTGAAAAAGTTGTCATTGCATTTTCTGTACCCAGGAATACAGCGTTGGTCTTTGCCGAATCTTTGAAGAACCGCCAATTCGATAGACAACGAGGGTTAAAACTAACTAAAATCCTCATAGTATTTTTTTTACCAAATAAATATTTTGCATTAATATAAAGGTAACATACGTAAATTTGGGAATTGGCAAATTTGATGAGATCCTTGACATGCTATTCCAGTAAAACTAGGTGTAAAGTTTAGAAACACCAATACACGTATAATTTTTTTCTTAACCCCTTTCAAAATTTATAGCTGAATGCAATTTTTTTTAATTAATTAAATAAATGTAATTCTAATTGCAAAATATGGGCTTAGTTGTCCACTAATATACAATTTTTGATTAGCAATTTGACATATGGGTAATTATCGAACGCAACCATGGTTGTTAATCGTGGGACGTGAATGATGATAGTTTCGTGAAATACATTTGTATTGCACTTACGTTACGATACATGGTGTATTATGGTATTTATATTGTTATTTTTAATGATTTCTAATATGTGACACTTCTAGTTGTGCTGTAATTTTCAGAATTGCTGCCTACGATGACGATACAGCGAGTATAATGGTCAGGGATCGTTTCGGTACCATTTTTAGAGTACGATTTTTGTTAAGCCCCAAAATAGGCATCAGCTCCGGTGATTACAACTTCATCGGCGCTAAATTTCTAGCCAGCGAGCATTTTCTTGAGGCCTGAGAAAAGGAAAAAGGCGTTGGGGCCAGATCAGGAGAATATTGGAAGCCCAATTCTTCCAATTTTGCGATCGTTTTCATTGATTCTTGGCATGATGCATCCTTTCAGGAGAGGTCCAGCACGCTCCTTAGTTATCTTGATCAATTGCGCTTATCTAAACTTACTTTCTATCTTTTTTATGTTTTTCGTGGTCGCAGCCTATCTAGGGCGTCTACTATGTGCATTGTATTTAGTTTTTTTTTCGCCTCCTGTAACATAGCAACCAACTCAGCGGATGATTTCGCTGGTGCAAGGCCCGTATAATGTATATGAAGCCAAGCCGAGGCTACAACAGTATTCTTTTTACTCAAAACACAATGCTTTATTGAGATATAAACCAACCTGGCAATGTCAGACTCCTTCGAAGGTCGTACACCGACTAAACCACATATACATAATACTAGGACTAAGACGTACTTACTAAGTGGATCACTTGAACAGCAAAAACAACTACAAAGTTTGAAGTCAGATAGCTGCTATTACACCATTGATTTTAAAATATTTGTTTAAATCGATATAGAAGAGACGAAACGGTTCGTTAAATAGGGCATTATTGCAACGAAAATCAAATTTGAAAAGGAAAAAATGTTGGCATAAGACCATAAGTTGCTTAAGTAATGTAAGTAAGTAAATCCTAAGACAATGCGCTTGTTCGACAATGAGGGTAGATCAATAACCATGAATCGATTCAAATATGGAGGAAGTTTTTTTTTCAATTGTAATAAGCAATTTTGTCAAGGTAAAAAGAAAAAACGTTTTTGCATCGGCTAAGTTTTTTCAACACAAGTATTGTACACGTACGCTCACCGAGAGCTTTAACATTGATTTTGTTTTGTGTTGTCGGGAATTTTGTGGAATGCATGTGAATCTAGCCGAAAATATCCCTTACCCTATGTGCTTCACACTGCTTCTAAAACAGATTTTTGTTCTTAGACTTGGGTTTCCTTCTGATTTTTTCTGGTTTTGTGGGCAAATCCTTTCTTCTTTTCGCAGATCGTATATTGCCTCTCTTTAGACAAGTGATAATTGTCGTCAGCAATTATTAAATTTGTTTTCGCGTGTAAAATATTAATAGCATGCAAATGTGAGGGTTGAATATTAACGCTTAATTTTATCATTGATTAGTTTTAATAATACTGACATTTTGTTAAATTATTATTAAATCAAAATTTCGTGCCAACCAATAGTAAACAATACAATAAAAAGTTAAATTNTGCCAACCAATAGTAAACAATACAATAAAAAGTTAAATTTGAAATAAATATAAATACATAATATAAATACATAATAAATACAACCTACGACAAAAACACGTTTTCTGTACTGCATGCGGCTTGACCACGCAAAAACAGCATACATCAATACTTTGTTGACAAAAGTGATGTTTTGCGTATATTGGTCCATTTTTCGATACGAGCAATATACTCTTATTTGAGCAACATGCAATCAATACTATACAACTACCACAAGAAGCTAAAGAAAAATTGGAAATTTGCTGTCACGAACAAGAATCATTGTGTGTAAAAGTGATCGCTCTACTAAATGACATAATAGTAAATGCATTCTTTACTTTCGAATCTAATCAATTTTGTTCATATTGGGTTGCCCAAAAAGTAATTG
>JXPQ01022747.1:9966-23332 GCA_001014675.1 Ephydra gracilis
GAATAACATTTATGAGTGTGGCAAACTAATCATCAGTTTCTTTAAATATTTACGGCTAATAGCATATTCAGTGGATCATCAAAAATATTTTTATTAATTTGTAATAATTTCTGCTAATTTGCTCATTTCAAACGTACCATTTAGTAGTGTTCCTCAATCCTATCTTGAAAACATGTATTTGGCTGCACCAACGCGTAAGCTGTTTTAGAAATTTTTACAAGTGTTCGTAAAACATTTTGCGAATTTACACTTCGGTATTTAAATTTTGCAATTATGTACTAAATATAGTCTGCAGCATAGCTCGTGCGTACATAAATTATAGTTCATATATGACAGCATTGTTGAGCTGTGATATGAAAATAAATATAAAATAGTAAATAGGTTTTTTATATTTGGTAATATATGATATATTTTTTGGAAATATTTTGTAATTAGTATACTTTTTGTATTTCTCGTAATTTCCAAAAGCAATAAAATATTTTTTCAAGTTCAAAATTCAAACATTAAAATAAGAGGTCGACCCGTAACAGTATTTTTGTTTTGTTTGTTTTTTAAAGCCTTAAAAGAAGCTTTCAATAAATACAACGTTGGACGTCTATATTAGGCAATTAAAACTAAATAAGAATATAGCATAGATTTTATAAAATTTTACCTCCGACGTTTCCATGATTTCAAAAATATCCAACACAATTTGAATATTAAATTTAAACATATGAATGTGAGCAATAAATTAATAAAGTAGAAATCAGTTTTAAATACTTTTTGGTTTAAGTATATTTGCCCTAATAGATACTAATATGTTGAAATGTAGTCTTTTATTTGTGTTCAAAATCTGAAGACTTAGCAAATGAGTTGGGAAATGAATTTGCAATCAATGAATTTTCATTGATAACTGTAGCCGCTTCTCGCATATACTTTTAAATCTAAGCCTGTTATAAAAAATGAAAACATTTTATTTTATTTTTTTAATATTTTTTTATTCGAATTGTATTTTTTTTCAAATCGTGGTATATTTTCATAAATATAAACTGTGTTGCAATTATAAAATTAGTGCGTACCGACAGTTAAATTTGTTTGATTTACTTCTATGACTTCTTTATAATTCTTACATTTTGTATAAAAATATTTTGGAAATAGAAAATAAGTATTTTAAAATATTTTGTATTTAAAATACTCGTTATTGGTATTTTTTGTAATTACGTTTGAAATATATTTTTAAAAACTATTTCTATTTTGTATTTAAGTACTTTTGAAAGGTATTTTGTGTTATCAGTTTTACCTGTACTTCTATATATAAAAGTGAGATATTTTCTCTTACAGGTACCGTTAAGTTTCAGGAGACGCATTGAGGGTTGGATTTTTCGTTGTAACATACAATCTTGAATATTTTGTGGATTTGTTAAGAATTCTTTAGAATTTAATATGGATTTAAATAAAAAATAAAACTTTTGATTTTGGAATTCCCAATGTTTGTTATACCATCCGATTCATTGTCAAAAACTTTTACGGTTGCGTGCTTGTTTCACGCTTATAAAATTTTTTAAAACCTTTAAAGCACAGAAACTGCATGCGTTTTTTGAATATGAGGAAGGCCGAGCAAGCAGTTCTTACATGTGTATTCGCGCGTAGGATTTAGCTACTGTAATTAATTTATCAAAAATCTTCTGGTTATATATGAGCCGTTGCGTAGAAAAAGTTAAGAAATCAACGGAGAACCCCAATAGATTTTTTTCCTGTTAGGATTGAGTGCATACTAAGATCTCATCATTAGTCGTAAGTTAGTAAAATTATGAACAAATGATCCCTTAGACATATATTCAAGAGCCTATTATGCCTATTAGGTAAATTACATCATAAGCAAGATACCAGGTGGACCAATACATTTTGCGAAACGAATATTAATCGTAGATTACTTGCAATGTGGTAAAACAATAAATTTTGAATATTATTGGAAAGAAGAACCGATTTGCAGAAAAAGTAAATTTTATTTTAAACCATTTAGTTTTATTTTCCTCATCACCGCAAAACTTATTGAAGAGGCGAGTATGCTGTTCGTGATTTGAATTGGATAAGAGAATAAAATGCTTATTCATGTACGTATAAGTGAGGGATTAGTAGCCCATTGCGCAAGATAGTCCTTTCTTAAAAGAAAGAAACGAATATGTAAAAATCGCCTATTGTTCCAGCTCTGCTTTACTGTGTAAAACATGTTAGCTTTCCAAATCTGCTTCACATGTGCTGGGTGTTTCCGATAGAAAAGTCCTACATAATATCTACGGTGCTTACTGCGACGATGGTAAATGACAGTCGCTAGGGAATCCTTAACTGTTTGAAATCTTTGACAATATCCAATTGTTTCTCTGTTTTAAAATGCATTGGCTAGTTGAGTAGTTCATATTGCTAAAATGGATGAGTGATAGGTGTTTGATGCCAAAGCGAGCTGTGGCAATAATGCTAACGGAGAAGATTAAACCTGCGTTGTAACACAGTTAAGACTGCTCTACAGATTGCTGTGCCGAAGATCTGCAAAAGGTTGACATGGTCATTGGAATATGTTATGGGATATGTTTATGAGTGGTACGTAGAAAAGTTGGGTATTCAACTCTTTCTCTTTGAAATCAAAAAAGTTTTATTATTATAAAAATAAATGTGGCAATAGTAAGAATAGGTATATAACGTGGGTAACGCGACACACGCTCAATTATTGATATAAATTCCTTCGATGGTAAAATTTTGATATGCCCCTGCATGCAGATCACTTCAAATCGAATAAATTCCATAATCATTAACTGTTCCCTTTGCTTTAACTAAAAAAGAAAAAAAAAAACAAAAAAAGTGTAGTGTTCAGCTGGCCGTGATTCCAAGTCTTTGGGAATTGTGCGATTTGTCTGGCGTTCCTGCCATACCCAAAAACTAGAAAGAAGGACTTGAGCTAGATCAACGACATATGGTACACATATTCTTTGGAAAAAATGTTAGATCGAGGTTGAAATTTGGTTGTGATCAATGTTTCGGGCGTAAGCCTACTACAGCAATCAGAATTCATATTTATCAATGGAATTTCGAAATTAACCGGATAAACCTGTTCGTAGAAATGTAATTAAATAAAAATCAGAGGTCCTTTCACTGAACCTATGTGGTCCCAATCGGATTTCCCACAGTTACAGTGTGAATTTCATGAAATTTCAGTATTGAGTGAACATAAATGCAATCAATGTGTGTACCAAAAATGAGATTAATTGGATGCAAATCGGGGTACTTTCAGTACACCTATGTAGTCTCGCTATAGGCTTCTCTGCAATTTCAGTATTGAGTTGACATATATGTAATCAATGTGCGTACCAGAAATAAACATGATTCTTTGAAATCAATGCAGAAGTATTAAAATAATGTGGTGCTTCTTTTTTAAGAAACAAGCGAAACTGCAACAAATCTGTGTCACATCCTCAGCTGGGATGATTTCGTCCAACATCATGTTGAAAATGGCACAGAATACAGAATCAGAGAAGCTTCTTTTGAAATCAATAAGCTCCGTCAGATCAGCTCGAACCTGCATGACCCATTGGGTGTTTCTGAATGTCATTTGGATGTCCTTTTAAGTTTGACTGGAATACCAAAGTCAGATATTAGGTGTTCAGTGTTTGGTGATCCATTTTCGGAGCGTCAAAATCGGCTTGTTAAAGATGCTGATTGCGCAGTTTATGGTATCCCCCTATTTCAATACAACGCAGAGACCATAATGGCTCTAAGCGCTTGGAATACTTTCCTGTTGCCAAATGTCGCAGCGGCTTTATATAATTTTTTGTTGAGCCGTTTCAGTTCAAGTGGTTAAACAAGTATATAATTTGGAGCGATTGTTGATATTATGTTATGGGAACATATCTTTCATAAGCACAGTGAACTTTTGACATCCGTTACCAAATCACCATATTGGTCCTTTCAGAAAACAGAATTGGTACATTTGGTTTTGAAATACATTCGAGTCTCATTAATGCTATCATGCATCTCGATTTTGTCACGCTGAAGAATGGCTTCACTCTCGGAGACAGAATGTGTGAAAGCCCGGTGATATGCGTGTTTTTTTTCTATTGCTGCTTGACGACATTCTTCATCAGGTAAGGTTCTGCGGTCTTGTCCTTATTAGCGATGTGTCGTCTCTACTCGTTGTCATGGGAGGCGGTTGCAAGCGGCATTCATCAACTCGGGGAGAAACACCTGTGCAGTGGGTCGTGAGATTGGGTTTACTCTCTACTCCCTTGTCAATGTAGTTCCTAGCGACATGGAAGTGGCCACAGTTGGTGTTGACACACCTTCAGATAAACTTATCAAAATACTCGCATGCCGTCCATGGAAAAGAAATTGATCAGTTTGTTTGCATATATGTTGATTTGGAGACTTCTATGTGACTTTCTAAAATTCCTTCCGCCCACCTTGGCATGGAACTCGCCAATAACGATTGTAAACAACAGCCTTTCGGCATTTCGCAAAGAGATTTTCAAGTGTATCATATAAAGCGGCTTGGGCTGTGTTTATCCGTCGTCTGAGCGTACGTCAAAACAGGGTAATCTGGACAAATTAAGACTCGAATGGGAGCGTCGTTGATCAAAAACAGCGAAACTATGAACAAGGTACCTTAACCTCTTACTAATTGCCAAGCCGCATCCCAATTCATATGTAGAACATGTTCAATATAGTTGCTGTCACAGAACTTAATTTTTAAGCGTTCTGACCCAGCCATTTCACTGATACTCCAAGTACAGTAAAATCAGTCTTATAATTTCTAAGTACAGTTCTGGCTAAGTAGCAGCAGCTGGGCTGAAAAGAGAGACATTCCAAGTGCAATGGGGGGTATG
The DNA here is from genome assembly GCA_001014675.1 of Ephydra gracilis. Lineage (NCBI taxonomy): Eukaryota > Metazoa > Arthropoda > Insecta > Diptera > Ephydridae > Ephydra > Ephydra gracilis. The sequence goes on from JXPQ01022747.1 coordinate 14,820, forward strand.
TTTTGTCGCTCGCATTTGCTAATACACGCGCAGGGAAGCTTGGTCTGATGTGCTACCTGCAGTTAAAGTGAGACTTCCCCGGCAAACTTCATTGTGTAATTAATATGCTCATCTGCCATATCAAGTAGCTTTCGGGTAGTATGCCTACAAAGGAGAATATGGTTGACGTTAAATTGCTTAAATATACAATGTGTTCACTTGGGCACCAATTAGACACTGCCCTGTGAGAAGGAAGGATAGTGTTTTTGAGTGTTTCTACTTCATGCTTGAGAAGAGTGCTAAGTTTATGCACTTAAAAGGTAGACCAGGTCAGCATGGCCTGTTTATAGCCAGGAACTTGTGCATTCCGTTTATGTTTCTCATGCAAGTATTTAGTGGGATGTGTGTGGGCTCGCAGTGGCTGTCCTAATTTTCGTTGTTACAATGAAATACATATTAAAAGAGAATATTAAAAAGCACTAGTTTTTAAAATTAATATATATCAGGAATATTACGAATATATGTTTAAAAATAAATATAAATAAAAATAATAAGGTAGCGAAATTAGTTTTTCGGCAAGAAAAAACGCTCGTGTGTACATGAATGCAGCATGCGTAGTCAACGTTACAACTTTGATGTAAATAATGTCTTATGTAAGTTACTTGAATTGTAAGCGGTTTGGGCAGATCGCACCTGTATGAATGTCCGTCTCATTTTGCAGTTAAACAAGAAAATGTTGAAAAATTCAGCGAGAACCCACACATTCATTCAAGTCTTTAATTTATTTATCAAGTTAATTTCTATAAAGACTTCAGAAGTCAAGAAAATAATAATATGTACATAAAGAAAATATAAAATCAGCAAAGAGCGAGGCAGAAGTTACCAGGGGTGTCATTATGAATTGAGCGCCAATATACAAATTTCTCGCAAGGTTACATGTACTGTGAACGAGTCTTAAATTTTTTGTGTGTGTTTTTTTAATTGAGAGCTTAACACCTGTCAAACAGATTAAGTACATATCAAATCATTGAGCAAACAACATTATATTTTTTCATCGTGTTCAAAATGTTAAATTTTGTAGCAGAAAACGTTGAATTGCATAAAGCATTAATATTTTGCTTTAATTGCTAGAAAACTTGTGCAGAGTCGCATCGAATGCTTGTCTAGGCAAATGATGACCATGTTTTTTTAGGAGCGATATACCTATACGAAAGATGGTTTCAAAGGTTCAGAGATAAGGACTATGATATGAGAAAGAAGAAGAAGACCACCAAAAAAATTTGAAGCCGTCGAATTGTGAACAATATTGGAGGAAGATGACACTTTAACTAATGCAAAACAAACAATTTCTAACCATTTCAAAGCAAGCGAAAGATCGCCAAGCCTGGAAGATGGTTGCCATATGAACTGAATGAAAGACAGGTGGCAAAACGGAAAAACGCATATGGAATTTTGCTTCAAAGGTATGATAGAAAACCGGTTTTGCAACAAATTGTTACTGATAAAGAATTAAGAAGGATTGATTTATTTTCAGAAGAAATCATGGATTAATCTGGGATAGCCATCAAAATTAACTGCAATGCCAGATCGAGTCAGGAAGAAGACGGTGCTGTGTGTAAGACCAGGAAGATGTGGTGACTACATCAGTGGTAGTGAAAACACCACCAGACAGAACAGGACGCAATGGTAAAGTAATTTTGCTTTACGACAACGCATCTGTACACAAACCTTGGCTGCTTTACGATACAATCAAAGCAGTTGGCTTTGAGTTGCTACCGCACTCGCCGCAGTCAGTCGACTTGGCTTCTAACGACTACGATCGGTTTTCATCGATATGAGGTGAATACTGGTTTGCTTTAAGAGAACAAAAATGCTATTGGCGTCAACAATGTGTAATTAGCAATGGCCAATACTTCCAATAAAATGTTTCTTGTCCTAAAAAACAATGTTTTATATTAAAAAGAAATTAAATGAATTTAAAAAATGCATTAAACATTAGTTGGCAAAAAAATAGAAAATAGTAGCTTGATTATTATTTTTGCAAATTTTCCAAAAGAACCTGAATTTGTCAAATGCGTCATTATAACGGTAACATCATGAGCAATACGCTCAATGGATATTTTCGTCAATGTATTCCTGTTGCAGGGCCATCATGTATATGCAACAAATTTTCTTACTAAAATTGCGATCTACGCATTGTTAAAAAGCGCAGAAATCGCCTATTGCAAATATATTGAAAGTGTGTAAATACTAAAGATTCTGGGCTTTAATCCCACGCCAAGCATTTGTAAAACAGTTGCGGCTATATTAAGAAACTTAAACAGAAAGTTAAAACTCATTCAAGGTATTATTTTTAATTTTTATCTATAAATACGAAAAGGTGAACACTGCCATTGGGAATGGGGCCTAACAATGTTGGAGTAGGCTATTTGTGGTACCTGTGAATTTTTTATCGCATTGAACTTTTGTGTCCCATATGTTACTCCAATTGATTATCCATTTTATTAGGTGAGGGTAAACACTTTAGGAATCTAGTAATAACCAATGATGATGGTTGCAAATACCTCTAATTAGCTAAGCTGGACTACAGTTCAGGACCAGACTCTGTTCCCAATTCCGTACAGAAATTTTGCGGAAACTTCAGCGATGGTCTTTAAGGTGGTGTTACGAAACTCATGATACGCCAATGAGTGTAGAAAATCGTACTTTTTTCTATTGCATAAGAAAGTACCCGAACTTTGGGCCATAGTTAAGCTAATCCATCATACCATTCCTGATCAATTAAACCGCTGACTGCTGTCGACAATCTACAACAGCCAGCATGGATTCTCTAAAGGCAGGCAGCCTGCAAAATTTTATAGAACTTGACAAGCATGATTAATGCCAGATTTTCTAATAACTGCCAAAGCGATTCTTACTATATAAATTTTTGTAAAATCATGACTTACTGATTTTGAAGCTATGCTAGACCAATGTTTCTTCAGATCTGACTACAATGCTGAGATAATACTTGATTACATGGACTCAACATATGTTCCTGTTAACTGTTGTGAAATTTTTGGAAAGGATTACTCTATGCTGATCAAAACACTCGAAAGTACTGTGACAAAAACAGAAAAAAATATAATCATTAGAAAACCCTCGTATGAGCAGAAGGATGAGGAGAACGTAAATATCGTCTTGCTTTAAGTTGGCACATCATTAAAACTAAAGAAGGCTTAAGGTTTCTATTAATGCGTCGCAGGTACGACTACACACCTAACAAAATTCAACGTTGTTTTATTGTTTATTCATACAATTTCACACATTTAACTCAGTCCTTTTGAATTTAACACAAATATGGTGTGATTACTTTTGATTCCAACCCAAGTGGCGGTACTCGCCAAAGAGAAAGGCCAAACCTGCGTTAGACTAACCAGATCCTAAGCGATGTCACAACATTAGGGATCCGCAACTGACGCCAAACTGCAAGACATCGCGAAGAATGGAGTCGTAGGATCGCGGAGGCCAAGACCTGTACCCGGTTGTAGTGGCCAATTAAGTATGTAAGTTGTGTGATTACTTAGCGTATTAATGCTAATTTAAGCATTGGACGAATTTTGTGTTAACACTTACGACAAAACTCTTGATTCATGAAAGAACGAATGATTCGGTAGGTCAGCGATAAGGAAATCGCCTTTCACTCTACTTAACTTCTATGTGTTCACAGTCCCACTGATCTTCAGTTAAGCACTTTGGAATCACTGTGATGTCGTAAAAAAAATCCTAGTTCCAGCTCGAAAATGTCGTGATGAGTATAGAATTAGCTTAATTCATTAGTTAGTGACATAAATTATTTCAAAGTTTTATTCAAAATGAACATATTGTGCACTTTTTCAAGAAATTATATGCTTTGTAAAATAATCTATTAATTCGAGACCTAAACATTTTTTTAAAGTCGTCTACAGTTCTATGCATACACAATTATTCTACTTATGGCCTTAATGGACATAAAATCACAGAGGCTTTAGTTTGTTTCTGGTGGAAATACGTGCATAACGAACATAGTGGATAGATTTGGGGCCTAAGCCCAAATGTACATATAAACTGAAAATCTGCATAGAATTTGCAAACCATATAATAATGCACTCAAATTTAAATTCATTTAAGAAATTTCAGCTTTCTGATTTTTCGGAAGTTTTATGAGCCCAGATAATAACAAAAGTGTATGTCAAAATTTAGATAAACTTGTCTATTGATTTAACTTTAATTGTTTGCATAAAAAACATAAGCAATAAATAAATTAATCGTTAGAATGTTGTCGTTCCAATCGCCAGTTTGGCTACAGTACTAAATGTGCGTGCAGCATTTTAATTTTGTAATTTGACAAATGTAATAAGGCTTTTGTTTAATTAAAGCTTAAGCTAAACTTAACAACAAAAAATATCATAGAAATTATAATAATTAAATTAATAACAATTCGCTTTAAAAATTTTGCTAGCGTTCAACATTTTAAAACAAACCTAAGCATATTGAAATGATTTAAAATTCGCCAAACAACTATCGACTTAAATTATTAATATATAAAGCATGTAGTTCAGTGCGTGGTGTATTCTCAAAGAGTGCGGCGCGATTTTGTCCTTCGCCCTTCTTCACCCAATGGCCATACACTCTAAAGGCACAGCCGTCAATAACCTGCAAGCAAAAGAGCAATCATTAATTCAAACATCAAAGTGCCTCGCTATGGCAATCAGACATACCTTTCTCAAGACTTTTACTCTATATGGATCGCGTATGGCGTCCTCGACATGCAGCGGCTCAGCTGTATAACGCAAGCGGCGTATCCTAATGACAGCGCGTATCACCAAAATAGCAAATTGGAATTTTTTGCGTGCATTGAAACGGCATTGTTTCCTCAGCTGCACAAACACAAAAACAACCAAATCAAAATGTAATCATTAACATATTTAATTAAAAGGATTAATGTAAAAATTAAAGTAAATTGAATTATTAGGAGATGCTCTACGCCAATACAATTCCATTGCAATTAACCAAATCAGCATTAAGATTTGCAAGCAAGTTTTATTAAGATAAACATTCCATTTAAATTAATATGCACGTGCTTCGCTGCTTGTATAAATGACCCCACTATTCAAGTACTGTTTTTATTTTTTGTACATGTCTGTAAATGTTATGGTGATTTGTACGGAATGTATCAATTTTATTTAAGTATTTTATGCATTAAATTTTTAGCACATTTAATTTTCTAAAATATACTCTCTTCACTTGCGGTGCTGTGTCGATCGGATGCGATTGATATTCAAGTTTAAAGTTCTATTCGTTCAGAGAATCTTCAAGAGGTTGCTTAAGCAAACACAAATACCTTTTTCCACTACTCTAGACTATAGGTCACTTGAATTATTGATTGCAGTAGTATCCCGGAACTCCTTGTCTTCTAAGTTTGTTAGTTAAGAAACTGGCATTGGAAGCATGGTTAGAGTGACCAAATAAGTAAATAACTTTGAATGGAAAATTTCGCTATTTTTATGCGTTTATTTCTCATCTTACTTTGGAACTTGCTTATTATTACTGCAATTTAATTAAATCTTTTAGCATTAAAGGGAAACAAAAAATTTTAATAAAATAAACATTCAAAGAAGACAATTTCGTTCAGTTTCATAGAGTCACATTTTTCGAACTGCAAACATTCTTATGGCACTCAGAAATATTCATGGATAACATATAAAACCATAGACCAATGAGCTGAAATAGCCAATTTCCGTGGAACCGCTAATAAGACTTTGTCGTTAAGAGTTTTAAAAACGGTTTCCAAAGTCAATGCTGAACGTGTGACTAATTGCAGGACTATTTCACTTGTGCAATTCATGGAAAAGGAAATTTATTCCAAAGCTTTTAAGACCCGAAAGAATAACAGTAGTTTTGAATTGACGAGTAAAATCAGCAAAGGCAAGGTCATTTATTTATTTCCTAAATTATGAATGGTTTAGCTTTTTTAACGAAAATACCTGGATTTGTAATGAAAGCTGAAAGCTTTTGGTTTCATGAACTAGTTTCATGAAATTGTTTTAATTGCAGATACATTTTTTCGGAATTAAACTTACTAATGAAATTTATGGCTTGGTGAAGAAAAGTTTCAGCTACCCGTTGGGTTAAGAAGTTTGTAGACTAGCGCACAAATGACGCTTCCAGCATAAAATACATATGATTTTGATTAACCCTAACGTTCAAAAAGACTTGTGTACAAATTTGAAAGGTGTCAAACTATAAGTTTGTTGGATAGAACATTTTGATTGAAGTGATTTTTATTGGTTTGAAGAAAATGGATTAAAAAATTTTGAGTCTTAATAAATCATTGATGTTGGCGAAAAGAAATGCTATTGAAGCCAAGGCTTGAATCGAATTTTGCACCAAGAAAATCAACCATTGAGAAGTGGTTTGCTTAGGTTAAATGAACTGAAATGAGCGCCGAATGGGTGACCCGAAGACTCTGTTACCGGCGAAAACATAAAAAAATCCAAAAAAAATTTTGTAAGACTGCAAAGTGAAACTGATTGAAAAAGCTGAGGGTGTAAAGATATCATAGGAACGTACTGAACATAGTGCGAAAGCAGAACAAGAACTACGAATTGATGATTCTAAGTTGTGTTTGAAGCTGTTTAATCCTAATAACCCGCATTTAACATTTCACATCAGAAGCCAAACCATAGTCATCTGAGTGGACTGAGTGTAGTGAACCAACTCCAAAGCAAACAAAGACACATTAGTCGTCTAGCCAAGTTAGGGCATCTGTTTTTTGAGTTGAGCATAGTGTTGTACTCATCGCATATCTTGAAAATGACAACCCATTTACAGCGACTACTACATAAAGTGCTCATTTGAAGAGTAGAAAGTGCTGTTTGATCAGGATAATGGAAAGTTCCACAAATCAATGAGAACTATCGCCATATTGCCTTATTGTATTCTTCGTTGTATTTGCCAGATCCGAAATTGAGCGCCGGTGAAGAGAAAATCGCCAAAACTGAAGTATATTTTGAGGATAAACATTAATCGTTCTATGAAATGGTATCGAAAATTGCTGTATCGCGCTAGTAGGCAGCTATATTGCTTAATTAAATCAAATTTTATAAAAAAAATTGTATTGATATTTAACTGTTAAATAACCTAAATAATTTGGAGTGGTCAGCCCGCTCTCCGATTTCAATCAGATAGAGAGTTTGTTGGAACAATGATGATAAACAACCGCATCACACAGTTAATGAGTTAATTAATAATTAGACTATAATAGAGTGAAATTCAGCTTGAACCATTCGGGAAGGGAGTAAGTATGGAAAAATTATAAATTATGTTAATTAAAATAAAAATGAAAATTTAACGCTTAGAACAAAATCGTTGACCACTCTAATCGAATTAAAAATATTTAAAAAATAAAAAAAAAAATTGTATTTCCAAATTTGTTTTGAAAATTTGCTTTTGCTCTTATATTCATGAAACAATCACATTTAAGAGTTAAATTTTAAATGCAAATAGCGTTATCCATACATAAAATATTTGCATTGTTGTAATTGAGTCATAAGTAGAACATTGCATAATGGTGAGAGGATCATTTGCAATTGTATGCTAGCCTAATAATTATGAAACACAGCACACAAGTAATATGTGGTAACACTACATTTTAACGCAATACTCAGCATGTAAGGACATATTTGTTTGCTGATTAATGTGTTAATCTCCGTATAATAATTGCAACATTGGCGTAGTCTTTAGTTAAGGAAATATGACTGTGTGTTAAGCATCTCCCAATAATACAATTTTATTTGGACAGTTATTGGTGTGTTTTTGTGATAAAGTATGTGGTTCAAGTAAGTACAGCACATAAAGCTACAGTAAGTACATAGAGTGTTGTGTATTTAGGCAAGGATCATACCAAACGTACCAAATAACAAATGAACTCAACATGAACATTAATTAGTTGAAGAAAATAATAAACCAAAATTAAATAAACAAAAACTAAACAAAAAATTTGTGTTCCCAAATAAATATGTGTTTGTGATTAAATCATTAGCAGGTAACATGCCGATTAAGTTGTATATATTTATTTTATATTTTTATTATAGATTTTGTTGTTTGTCATATTGTGTGGTGCATAACTTCTTTGTTATTTTTTCAATTTTCAAAATCAATTGTTTTTCATTACACATAATCAAAATTAAAGTTTATTTTTTTATTTTTTTATTATGATATTTATTGTATTTGCTAACTAAAGTTGTTTCCATTATATTAGCACAACAACAAGTTATATAAATAATTCGCATGAGCGCATTCAAATTGTCATATTTCAAAATTTGGTCATAATTGTTCAAAATGTTTAAATGGAAAGACATTTAATACACATAAAAATAGTTGCGCTAGAAAAAAAATTGACTCGACTGCATCCGGCTACATTCATTAATGAATTTTATTTATTTATTTTTAATTAGTAAAAAATAAAAAACTACAATGCAAATCATTCGTAATAATTTGAATTTTATAATAAA
>JXPQ01022747.1:24244-40110 GCA_001014675.1 Ephydra gracilis
TGCATAATAGTGAACATGAAAATCATAATTTTAATCGGCATTCATTTAGATTAAATGTCTTTGATAGGAGGGGCAAAAATTTATATATTATCAAGTCAGATTTTGGTAGCGGAGTTGATTATGGTTCACTACGACTAACCGTTGACAAACGATTCTTCCTTGCACACATAGGCATGAAGTTTTGTTTATTTAGAATCGATTAACAGGTGTTCCATTATGAAGCGTTTATGAAAATAAAACGATAAATAAACATTTTATTCAATATATATATATATATGTATATGTGTGTGTAGCAATGGCCAGCTTATTACACATTTTCCCAATTTTCAGGCAATTTGTGGATTCAACACCACTAAAACCGTTCTTATTTTGAACCAAACCATTTCGTTACCAATTTAACGGCTTTCTCGTAGCAATCAAAGTGCAGCCTTGTCTTTGGTTCATTTTGGTGATTTTTCGAAAAATGTATTGGTCAAATTGATCATTTGTTTTCGGTAGCATTCTAAATTAACGGTTTTATAACATTTTAGGAGCTCGTACCACACCCGTCTGCGCCCTGAAGTAAATTCTTCATTTTTCTCCATTTCTCATCTGCATGCTTTATCATGAGTGAATAAAAGGGTTGAGCGTGTCGGTCATTATTTTTGATTAAGCGTGGATCGAATATTTTCGATTTTTTTTTTCTTTTTTACCAATTATAGGTATTTCGGGTGTTTGTTAAGCGCAGGGATCCAAAGATCTTTATTACGAACTTCAAAAGGCTAAATGAAGCAAATTTTGTAGGGAAAATGTTTGCCACCAGAAGGTATGATAGTAATTTTTTTTACCGTTTTGCAGAGTTTTTCAAAAAAATCCATAACAATACAAGTAACAGATACTTGAAGTATTGGAACGATTAAAATCAAATTTAAATTATACAATTTTTTCCAAAGGTGTGTACAAAATTTTATTTGTTTATTTCATGGTGCATAAAACTATTTAATTCGGCTTTTGAATTGCGTGTGTGACCTAGTACCCTCAATACAGTTCAAACTTCTTTTTTCAACTTCTTGAGCTTCTTGTTTCATTTAATTTCGTTATTGTGCACAATGCACATAATGCATTCAGGTATTCAGAATTACGTTTTGCCATTATTTAGTTCGAATTAAGTAATTCAGAACTAAATTCGGCTGCGAATGATGAATGGGAACCAAATTACTTCAATGAGTTATGAGATTATCACGTAAACTAGCTCAATGCAGCCTCATTGTGGCGGCTGTTTACATCGCTATACATTTTGAATGATGTCGTGTCTGTAGTTCTAGGGATTACAAACTCTGTTAGTCAGTAAGATAGATAGCATCTTTTTTTGAAAATGTTATTGTAGCTTAAAATGTTACAAAAAAAAATTAATAATAATAGAAGATTTCTTAGTTTTTCTCTCTAACAACGAAGGACGCAAGGACTTTTTAATTTTTAGCATGAACGATGCTGACGAGCGAGTCAGTCAAGCAAGTTTTTGAATCATCAAAAATTTTAGAAGCACGAGAACCAAATCATTACTGCAACATATTGGCATATAATAAGCGATTATACACCCGGAGCATTATGATAAGAGAATTTGGTTGTTCTTGTCAAATTCATAGTAATGGTTTGCTGTTGCTTGTTGCTGCTTTAAACTAGAACCGTTAAAAATGTGCTCAATAAAAAAATTAAGTCTCTCATTCCGCAAGTCTTAATAGCTCTTCATACCAACGAAGTCAATTTTAAAATAGGTTTTTCATTTATCCTAGAAATAATATTGTCATTTACCAGAGCCATCTGTATCAGAAAATTGTTTATGTAAAGATGACTGATTGGCAATAAAAAATTAAAGCAGAAATGTGCACATTCCAAAGCATATTCTCCCGTTCAAAAGTTTGCGACCAAAACCAACATTTAATTTTGCCCTTAATTTTGAGAACAGTTAAAGGCAGATAGGTTTAAACAATTTATACCTTTTCATTATATATTTCACGACTATCACCCAAATTTTTATGACCTTAACCCTTTCTTAAATGCAGTTTTTACCAAAATAAGGAAATGGGGTATCTTGCAATAATTGCCATTTTGGTTTGTTCCGAAAATTCTAAAATGCAATTATACTAAAATTACAAAAATTATGAATATGCCAGTTGTGCAGCAAATTTCCATTTGAACCATTTCCAATATAGACAATCTAAACAATAAGGGCTATACGGAACGTGCCATCGGCCAAGAACTGGGAATTTTGAAAAGCTGTGTTCATTGAATCTTAGTTTTACATCGTAGTACTGGCAGTATAGAGCTCAGAAGAACTGGAAGGCGTCGGATCTAAAGCAAAACATATGATGATCACATAACAACGAGCAGCAAACGCAACGGAATAAAAATCACTAACTCTAGCCTCAGAATTGGTCTAAACGTTTCCAGTGGGCGTCACTGCAGCGAACCTGGATTATAGATGACTGGAAAAGAGTACTTGGGATCGATGAAACATCAAGATGTTTTGCACTAAGAGACGGATTTACGTAGTAGGCTGCCGAAGAGAAGATAATACAGATACTGGGGGATTTGTATAGGATTGAGAAAATCCTGCATTAGGAAGGCTACAGAGATCCTGGAAGCACAAGTTATACATGATGTTTAAATGGATCGATTTCAATTTATAAAGGATAATCATGTAAACATAGGGCATCCTGAAGAATATATTTTGGTCTCCACAACCACTCGATGTAAACCTCATCGAAGGGCTCTTGGATCATCTAAATATGGAAGTTCGTAAGAGAAGCATTTCCTCCAAAGCACAACTTTGTAATGATTTACATGCTTCTTGCTACTCCATTTAATCAGATGAAATCCAACACCTTGATGAAAAGAATACCTTGTATCACCCAAGGTGCCTTCAAAGGGAGAAGAGGCTATTTTCATGAATCAGGAATTTAAGCAATTTTTAGAAACATTTTGATTTTAAGGTAGTAAAAAATATTTTTCAACCATTTTAATTGTAAATATTTATTATTAAAACTCGTAATAATAAATCTAACTTGACAAAAACCGCTCTTTTAATTTTTGATATACAGTCGTAAGAATGAGATTGTTGCTTTTGGTCGAAAACTTTTTAGCGGTAGTGCATATTCTCTAGAAAGTAGAAAACTTTTTCCTCTAATAGTATTATGCGATAGGTCTATTTTTAATTTTAAACGGCAAGTTTTATGAATGCTTCTGGTTTTGACTGTGGATATTTCTTTAATTTCAGTATTCGATTTAGTAGATTTAGAAGCCATATTGTATATTATTTTCGAAACTCTTCATTTTTCTTCTTCTGAAATTCATTCTATGTATGCATGGTGTTCTGAAGACTTATCAACAGATGTTAACCTGCAATTCTACAATTTCTGGGCTTGTAACTGATTGTGGATGAATGACTTTTATATTTTCATTATTTTTTGTTTTTCCAGAAAACACTGTTTTGGTAATTTCCAATTCACTTCTTTTAAATTTTATATTTATCTTCAATTGTAATAAATTGCAAACTTTGTATTTTCTAATGACAGTTAAAACATACATTTTAACCTGTATATTTCGAAAAACCCCTACGGCATTAGTGTTAGTTTTTTAATTTAAAAAAAATGCCTTATTGTTTTTAACAAATTTAAATATGTAAGAATTATTAGGTAACCGTCAAATATGTGTATGTAACTTGTTTGAGAGAAAAGCTAATACATCTTGCGAATGAATAGCAACATTTTTGTTCTTTAACAAAGCAGCTTTTAGTTATATATATAACATAAGTGAATTTTGTAAGAATCTAAATTGTTTTAACTTTTATATCTGATCTTCAAAACTTTCTTTATTCAGTTATTGATTCTATTATTTTACATTATTTTGCCTGTTAATATTTTTTTTCTTTATTGTCCACGATTATCATATTCGTAACATAACTGTTAGGACCACATAAATTAGCAAATAATTTGCATACTTTTTAACAATTTTCATTGCAGCAGTAATTAGGAAATTTGCTTATTTACACATACACAAGCTCTACTCTTTGCACATGCATATGACATTCATTTGTGTAAATCAAAAGCAGCCCTCTCGCTGTAAACGCAGTCAAGCTAAGCTCAGTGATATGCTAAGAAAAAATATACATAATATTAAAAATAAATAAATCAAAACTTTACGCATCAGTCTACGAAATTGCTATTGACATTACAAAAAATGAATATTTTGTATTTGAGATCATAACAGCACTTTGGGTCTTAACCATTTTTCGAGTGCTCACTACTATAAAATTATCAAATTAAGAAAAAGAAAGTTTTGTAAATACAAATAATACTGTGCATTAAGTGTAGGAAATACTTGTTTATTAGCAAAAATGCTTGAAAAGTGTGTTACGCATACCAAACCAAATGAGTGACAGATATGCTTACATTACACGGACAATGTAATATGCCAGTTCCTATACTTGAGGGCACTCACGGCGTAATTTAATTGTTCGTGTAATTCAAGCACAAGCTTTAGGGAAATGAGAAAATAAAAATAAAAAATTAAAAGCAAATAAATTATAATACAAAAATGAGTTTAGCCGCGTTGTTTAATAATACCGAATGGAACCAAATAGAAATGCCAAATTTTGAGTTATGAAATAAAATTACAAATTAATTTGATAGAATGTGTGTTAATCAAAATAAAAGATTTGCAATAATTTTGAATTTTTGAACCTGCCTCTTCTTCATACAAATAATCGTCACAATATTCGTCTTCAGCATAAGCATTTGATGGCTTATGTTGTGTTGTTGTTATGGTTCTTGCTGTCGTTGCACTTGTTACGGGCAACGGACAGTTACCAAGTGACGTTGGTAAAATACTGTTAAATGCTGTTGTACTTGGTGTTGTTGTTGTTGATGTATAAATATCTGTACCAGCAGATACTTGATTAGTTTTCAACGATTTGCGATTGAATAAACTGTTGCGTTCATGTGACATGGGTTTTGAATGTGTGGCTAGGGATAGGTTGGAGTTGTTAATTGATTTAGTTCCTGCATTCGTTTGGTATTTGTTCGCAATTAGATTCTTGTTATTTATTAAATGATATGTACTTTGCTGTTTTAATACATATGTGGTTGCACAGCCAGGAAGCGCAGGTTCGGGTAATAAAACCTAAAATTATATAAAAAAAATACAACGCAAATAACAAACAGAAACAAACATAAATTTTTAAAATTATATATAAAAAAAATATTAATTCATTGAGATCTGAAAATTTCGAAAAAGAAAAAATTAAAACCTGGTAAAGTACCAAGCATCAACATTTTATTACAATCGAAAAATTTTAATTTTTTAAATTAAATTTTCATGTATATGTTAAGTCAAGATAGTGTAGAACAACGTTAGTCTTTTAGAATAAAAGTATTTACTAAAAATGCATTTAGAATTTAGAGAACAGTATTCATAACACTGGAAGAGTAGAAAAAATACTATAACCAGGACTATTCTAATTTAATGAATGCATTTAAAAAAGACGAGTGATAAATTAATGCCTAATCAAACAGCTAGTCTACGCGGAGACACATAAAGTTCTGTAAATCATGTTATTTAGAGATATTCGCACAAATAATAACGTCACACTGATTTGCTGAGAACAAAGAAGGAAGTAAGCTGACCGAGAAACAAGAATTGAAAAAGTCTATGCTAAAAAAAAGTGTACAAAATAAAGAAACAAGTATTAAGATAAAAATTTCACACGGAAAAATAATAAATAGGAAAAAATACAGTCTTCATAGACGAAGTTTAGCAACACAAAATATAAAAACTAGAAAGAAAGTTTTCTTTAAGTTCCACAAATGCAACATTAATGATAAAACAGGAACAAAACCTAAGGACATTATTATGTAAAAAAAAAAAAATTATACACAGATATGCAAATAAGCAAAAGATAAAATGTTTTTTATACACGTTGCCAATCACCTAGAGCCAGTTTCCAGAACCCTATTAAAAATTTATATCGACATGATCAGCATCAACAAAGGAATTGATTTAACTATATATATCCTTCCTATCCGTACACAAAAAGTAGAAAGGCCTCGAGCTAGAGTAAATTTTGTACACATATTTTTGGAAAAATGATAGATCAAAGTATGAATTTATTCAAAATCCAACCAATATTTACGGAACATCCAGTTCACCTATTTATTTGAAATTATGGACGTAAGTCCATTTCTCAAGGAAATTTTGATATTAATCGCGTAATAAAGGCTTTCAATCGTGCTTAAATGGAAATAATTGAATAAAAATCAGAGGTAGCTCTAGTATCATATAAAGTCCCAAAAGAGGCTTTCTGCAGAACTTCACATATTTACCATTTAATTCCAGTATTGTGTGAACCTAATTATAACAAATGTGTCCACCAAAAATGGGCTGGATTGGATGAAAATCAGGCATACCCGCAGTACACCTATGTGATATCAATGAAGGCTTTACTGATTAATCATGCACAGTTTTCACATATATCCTACGAAATTTCAGCAAGGATTGAATAAAAATATAACCAATGATTGTTCCAAAAATGAACTTGATTGTATGAAAATGAGACTAACCCCTGTACTCCTTAGTTATTATATTAATTTAAATATAAATATAATCACAGCGTGTATGAAGAATGGAATTGATTACATGAAACTCAGAGATATCTTCAGTACACCTATGTGTTCCCAATACAGGCTTTACTTCTGAATCATGTAATCAGACACCTAGGTGCTCCACAAAATAGGAGCTAAACAAATTTGCCACAATTTACGAAATTCATACAAAAGTATTTAAACAAGTGTTTAAATAAAAAAGTTTTGTATCTTATAACCAAGCGACGTGTATTCTACTTTCGGCCTAAACCGACTGTTACCTATTTACTTATTTTTTTTCTGTTTCAGTTTCATCTTATAAAATATGTAAGACAGTGTTTTATGTCTATTACTCCAGCTATAAACATAATGTCAGTTTGAACTACGCCTTGCACTCTTTTTCACGTAATATATTTAGTTTTAGTTCCAATAATATAGTGACCATCTAGATAATCATTAATGAAGATTACTTGCAAGCCTGGGTTGGAAATACATTTATCTGCGTATTTGAAACAACTTAATTTGTGGAATTGCAATTAATGTTCAATTTGCGATTTTTTTCTTTTTGTGGACCCACCCATTGAAAATTAAAAATTTTAGATTTGCTACAGGATTAACCATTAAATGGTCTCAAATATGAAAATAATACAGTGAGTTCTAGTTAGTTATTTGATTAAGCTATACCAATTAGATCATGTTTTCCAATAACGACCCACAAAGGTGGTACTAACAACCTTTTCCTCGATTCTTTAATTATTAAATTATTAAATAAAAAATAAAAATCACATGAACGCTAATGACTTTTCGACGGCTTACATTCAAATGTGTGTCACATTCGAAAATAGTGCGTGCACTGAGTTGATGACTTCGAGATTGCGTGCGAATTGGGTTAAAATTTGCATACAAATAATTTTTTCCTATTTGTTATTAACCAAATTTAGCATTTGGTGAACAAAGCCTATATAAAATTGAAAAAAAAAGAAAGTCCTAAAAAAATCATCAATACTTCGATGCTAAAAACATTGGTGTTTATTGTTTATCGCCGTGAAACACGATACGTGACAATGCTCGACAGCAATACTCCTAACGATTTTCCACTCTGAAACCATTGCGCAATGATTATTAACGGGAATGTCGTGGTTTTATAATATTTTTTATATTAATTTATTTCTTAAGATTGATCACTTTTATTTTATTTTAGTTTTATCAAACAAAAGATGCAGAGGTCGGTAAAATTTCACTACAAAATATTTGTCCACATCTTTTTCCTTTTCATTATTGAATCCTTTTTTTCTTCTCCATCATCAACATGTCACTTTTATAGACTTTATTTCCGCCTTTATAACAAAGCTCCATAACCATATATTGCCCATTGAACTAATAAAAAACATGACTGCAAAAATTTTTACTTTGGACACAAATACGAACTCAAGCTAAAATTTACAAATTTAAATAAAATCAAGTAATTTTATTTACTTTAAATCCAGGATTTATTCATGTTTAGGGTCCGCCTTTATATTGGAAGCACGCTCAAAATCGTGATTTAATGTAACCGCGATTATGCTATTTTTTGGGGGTTCACTATAAGATTCTTCAGGTGTATGAACAAATTTAAAAGTATTAATGAAAAATAGTATGGCTATAAAAGCTATAAGATTTTGTCTATGGGACGTACCCGAGGTTATGAACTGATTTTACCAGTTTACAAACTTGAGCTCACTTTTCAGATATAACACACAATAAAAAATATCATCGATCTATTTAAGAAACTACTCGAATTATCGTGATCACAAAGAGATGACGAACGCCGGTTAGTCAATTTTTCTAAATCTCTGTAGATTTTATTTAGTTATTTTATTTAGACGAAAACGATTATTTTTATGCTTTGTATATTTTGGACAAACACATAATAGGCTGTGCTTAGTAATCCGACATATAAAAAAGCAATTTTTCTAATTGAACGAAATGCTATTCGAAAGTTTTTGCAGTTTCAGTCAATCACGCCTATTGTTAATTGATTTATTTGAACTAAATAATGGAATTTCTTTTAATTTTTTTAAAACTGTTGCTACTGCCGTTTAAAATTCTCGTTTTAGAGCACATAGTTGTACTAAAGGTATTTCTGATTTTCATCCAATCACGCTCATTTCTTGTACGCCCATCGATAATTTGTATTTCATCTTTTGTGTGGCTAAAACTTCTTTTCTGTCCACATATTTCAACTCAAAAGCTTTTATTGAATTTAATTAATGAGTGTGTATACTTTTACTTAAATCCTCTTTAGTTTAAAAATTCGATCTAATATTTCTGCATGTGTATCGAATTTTGTAGATCGGACAAACATGGCTAATTTCTGTGTTGATGCTCATCATATCGATAAATATCTATATAAGTCCTTGATCATTCGTTCCGGATGACATATAAATAAAGGAAATAATCTTATTTGTAAGCATGAACGACGCAACTCGTGGTTTTGGTGTTTGTGCATTTAAAATTTATATTTTGAAAGGCAAACCATCAAAGTTCTCCAAGATTTCGAATACATTGAATCGTTTTTTTAAATGGCAATGTCTTTGTTATAAGTATATATATATACTTTATTCTTTTAACATAAGTTCTATTTTAATAACTGGCCAATTCCTTTAAAACAAAAATTTTGGCCTATCACTGTCCGCTTATAACTAGATAACTTTTTCTGTGCGAATTCTTCATGAAGTTCTATTCATACAGTGTTTGAAGCACTTATTCGTAGATATTCTTCGTAGCGTGAATTAAACACAAATTTCTTCAACCGTGGTAGTAAAGAATTGCTTATGGCTGTTCAAGTGTTCGTTGAATTTCATAACATTTATTTCACTTTTTATTATTTTAATTTTGTAATATTTATTTATTTTTTATCTCTCAATACATATTTTAAAATTTAAAACACCTACATATATTTTATGATGTATAGGAACCTGATTTATCAATATTGCTTTATAGTATTCAATTTTTATTTCGATGCAACTTGTTGCTGTTTTATTATGAACATAGCTATGATGTTCTTTTGGGATTAAGGTCGCAAAGTTTTAATGCATTGACCATGAGTCGACACTGCTTAACCATTAACATATGCACCTTTAGATTTGCAATTTATGTTGTTTAATATAAGTAATCAAAATAAAATAACACATGCAATTAGATGAGAAACATGCTTAAAAGCCGCTGTACATCAAGTAACCGTAATGGTTTCAACAAAACAAAAATATGGACAAAATTAATTAATGTAATCCAATGGAGCGTAGCGTAACAATAAAAAAATAACTGTAAACAAAGACAAAAGAGCAGAGGACATGAAGTAATAAGACGCAAAAGTTTTAAATCGAAACAGAACAAAATAGTATTAAATAGAACTCAAAAGAAGTTTAAAATAAAATAAAAATTAAAAATGATAAATTGTTTAGAAATAGAATGTTTGTTAAATAAGTAAAGAAAAAATTCACAATCACTCTTCGTTTAAGGTTATCGAAACAGTGGATAGTGTTTTTTGTCCAGAAACGTTTCGTTACCAGTGCTATTTCAGTAATGCGACTCATTCTCCTAGATTTTGTTGACAAGCTGCGTTTAAGACCATCGATGTTTTGCTCGAAAAGCTAATAGCATTACATAGAATATTTTTTTATTCATGCATATTATAATTACATAATAATTTGTTTATATTTTTTAATTTAGTTTCATTAAATTAGGCCGCGATAAGTTCGTATTGTTTATTTTAAAAACAGAGCATAAACAGGTATTGTTTGTCGTTGCAAATATGTTGAAAATCAAGTTCGGTAAAAAGAAATGAAAACAAAAGAAATATCTATTAATATTAATGAAATAAATATAACTAAACATTAAATGAAGAACATGATAATTAAATAAAACGTGTACACTTAAGTTGAAGAGCTGAATTAAAGTTGAGAAAATCGAAAATTGAAATTTACATTATTTTTTTAAAATAATTATTATAACATAAAAATAAATAGAAAATAAGAAATTTAGTGTTTGTAGAAGAGAAATAAATTTATTGAAAAAAAGTGTATTCTGAAGCTCTTTGTGTGCTTAAGAAAAATATGTGTACTTGTGTAGGTTAAATTTAAAGAAAATCAAAATATGTGAGTAGTCAAGAAGTGAATGCACCAACTTACCATTTGATTGAAGAATGGATGCCTTAATACTTCTTTCACTGTTATTCTTTGCGCTGGATCAACCACTAGGCATTTACGTATCAGATCCTTTGGATCCTCTTTAAAATAACATGCACACAATATTAAATGAAATACTTTCAAATGTTTTTTGTTTTAAGCAAGCGTAAAAATACCTGATATATCTGCCCATTCCGGTGAGGTAAAACTATATTTGCCTTCCATTATGTTTCTTAACATAACCATTTGCTTGCGATGCCAGAATGGTGGGCAGCCCACTAGCAATGTAAACATTATTACGCCACATGCCCAACTGTAAATAAAAATTAACAAAAAAAAAAAATAGTTTTTATCTTTTAACTTTGTTAATTTATCTCTATTAGTAAATTTAAGCGATTTTGTAAATATTTTGCCATTCCTAGAAAATATTGCAAATTATATCGCGCACTCCTCTGTTTCGTTATCAAATAATTAGGATAACCTTGCGGGGCAGACTCAGCACACTGCGCCTATTGTGAATTTTCCATAATTAAAAAATGAATAAATAAAAAGGTTATAGTCGGCTTAGGCCGACAGTATAATACACGCCGTTTGACTATTAAATAAAATAACAAAGTAGTTTAAACTACTCTTAACTTAATTTTGTAAATTATGGACAAGTTTTTTACTGCCTTTTTGTAGACCGCATTTGTATCTAAGTTCAATGAATCAATAGTACGCACATTAATTATATTTGTTCACTTAATACTGGAATTTTGTAAAATTTAAATGTAACCTGTGCATTATTAAGCAGTAAAGCCTCTAGAAAGACAACATATGCGTACTGTATGTACCTTTAACTACTATCCAATCAATCCCACGTTTGGTACACACATTGATTATATTCATTTTCACTCAATAATAAAATTTGGTAGAATTGAAAGGATAACTGTCAGAATTTCTCATTAACGCCTATATTTAGACCACATAGGCACACTTATACAGGAGGTACTTCGGATTTTCATGCAATCAAGCCTAATTTTGGCATACACCTTGAAAATATTTATGTCCACTGAATAATAAAATGTCATTAAATTTAAATAATAACTATGTGTAATTCAGCATTAGAGCCTCCGTCGCGACCACATCAATCAATTCCATTTTTGAAATAGACATTGATTACATTCATTTTCACCGAAATTTCGTAGAATTAAAATAACTGAGTATAATTGAGTATTAAAGACTCTATCGTGACCACATGTACTTGCGGTACCTCTGATTTTCATGGAGTCCTGTCCACATTTGAAACATATTTGGATTATATTTATTGTCATTTAATACAGAAATTTCGTTGAAGTGAAGAGAATAACTGTGCATAATTCAACATTAAAGACTCTATTGAGACCACATAGGTGTACTGCAGGTACCTCTAATTATTTATATTATATTAACAATGCTTATATTCAGTGTATAATGAAATGTCATTTAAATGTCTGACACGGTTACATGCATTAATTTATCGCTTAATTTCATTGAAAAATATTAATTCTGACGGCTGCTGCATGCCCGTAATTTTGAATAAATATATGCTTAAATAGGTGTACTGGTAGACGATCTCAACTTTTTTCATAGTACCAAATTTCTTGCTTCTTCTCGTTATTTCTATTTTTTTTTGGATACGGACGAACGGACATGGCTAAATCAATACCTTTGGTGATGCTGATTTTATCGGTATAAATTGTGATAGGTCTCTTTCTAGACGGTGTTTCTGGATGTTATAAACGCATGACTAAAACTAATATACACTTTGCCAATTTCATTGACGACGTGTACAAAAAAATACAACTTCTACTCTCAGCGCTCGGCATTCCGTTGTCGTAAGCTTGCAAAGAAGCAATTGAATTAAATATTTGCTTATTTGTATAAAAATATCAAACAATTAAAGTTTTTATTATTTTTCCACTGTGGCATTTGTAGTTAACGTAATTAAATGTGTAATGAAGTTTTATATTTTATAATTTTATGCCAGCGTTGCAGTGGTACGTAACGATTCGCTTCTCCTTAGTCAGCACGAGGATTTGACGCAATGTTAATTCCTGTTCCATAGCAGATTGTCCATGTTTGAAATTGCATTAATAAATTCCTATCAGTTTTCACACATACACCATCAATCCTTCACGCAGCAAACTAGTTTGCCTTTGCAAAGAACACTTAGAATGCAACCCTTCGGCGTGCTTTCCAGTCATCAAATTTTACGGAAGCGATCGTACATTACACTAACTTAACGTTAGCTTTTTAAAATTAAAACATGAAATTGTGTTCTTAAAAGGGGCATGCTTGAATTAAAATCAGACGTACCTTCACTTATAATGATAACTATGGGTAATTATGCACTAAACCCTCCATCTCTGATTTTAATCGAATTAAACCCTTTTTTGGGACACGTTGATTTTTATGTTTACTCAATACTGAAATTTCGTAGAATTTAAATGATAACGGTGGCTAATTCTGCATTACTTCTATTGGAACCAAATAGATTCACTAGAGGTGCCTGTGATTTTTTTTCAATCATGTCCATTTGAAAAACTCGGTTAAATGCCTTTATTACCCGGCTAATTTGAATATGGAAATTTTGAGTGACAACAAGTACTTGCAATATTGCTTGGGTCTTAGTCAAGTCTAAACGTCGACTTAATAGGTTTCCATAGAATATGTTTAACGAATTTCGAAATTTATCCCAGTCCTTCATTACAGTTCTTGCATATGGTCGAACGAGCAGACATGGATAAATCATTTCCTGGGGTGATGCTGATTATAGCAGAAAATATTTTGATAAAAATGTTCGACCTTAAGTAATATACACTTTGTCAATTTCATTGGCGACGTGTATAAAAATTTTTTTACCGAGATATATTTTCTTGGTATACATACTATGCGATACAATAAGTTTTGCATTTCGAATACACTTTATTATTCCCTATAGTCTCGCTGAAAATCAATTACACTGGTTGCACACACATTTATCTTACACCTAATACTCGAGCGAAGACTAGGGTTTCTAGAATATCTTTCATTCAATTCAGTCACTTAGCAATATCGCAATAAAAAAACGTGGATCGTCTTTAAGCCCTGTTCGACCACTCGGACAAATTCGGAAATCCATCTTTCTACTGTACGAATAGAAGGAGAAGATCCCTTATACAGTTCCAACACTTGTTTTAGACATTTTCATTACTTTTAATCTTTCAAAGATAAAAATGCAATAACAGCACGATATTTCCTTCTTTTTTTTCATTGTAAACAACAGGAATATTAAATGGTGTTGTAAGAATGAAATTACAACTTCACATACGCTTATAAGAAGCAAAATAACGAAAGTTAATTGACTGTTGTACCCAGATATGAATTACGAATAAAAATCCTGCTGGCTATCAAGGAAATTCATTTGTGATGCATGATGATGAATATATTCAGTTTCCAAAACTTTTTTCTGCATGGATATGTAAAAAATGTAAAAGAATCCGGAACACTTTGTACTATATTCAGGTTTTAGTTTATAACGTAATGTTCAAAATTTAACCTTTTAATTGAATTGCACCACAACAGTAAAAATACCTTTTTTTCGATTGAAAACTTCAACTTGAGTTTATAATAGATATAATGCAGCTAGAATACAGTAATACTTTAATAAATATTGTACGCGGAAATTTTTAAAGACTTCACTTTTTCTTGTTTTCGGGGCTTGGGGTTGTACTGGAGGTACCCGATATATTGGGTCCATCTGTGAGGAGTAACTAAACAAGACCAAATAAAGTTTAAAAAAGATTGATTAATATTAAGTCTTGCTAAAAAAAGACGTGATAAAAAATTACTATTTCTTATTTTCGGAAGATTCTTGAAGGAGCGTACCTGAAATTGTGCACTGATTCCACAAGAGTCGTAAAGTATAAAACTGATCAAGCAAAATTTTAATTTTAATTAAAAAAAAACCTGGGAAGTAACTGTTTTTTTCGTAGTGCCTTTGAAATTTGGTCTATGGGAAGTAACGGAAATTACGTTCCGGTCTGAACATGGCATGGTATTTTGAAAAAATGTGTACAGTACGAGTTTGATGATTCAAGCTCAAAAGTAACTCGAGCAATCGTGATCAAAGACAGTCGGTAAGATCACTCAATCTCATATTTTTTGTTCTAATGAATGTATTCCGGACGAAATTATAGGTGTAATAATTAGTTATAAGCATTTAATTCGTTAAACAAACTTCAAATACCAGTTTAAGGGTGTGGGATGTAATTAGTGAATCGTAAGGTAAAAGGTCTTTATCAAACAAAATTTTAACTATAAATAAGAAAAAACGTGGCAAGTAACTGTTTTTTTCGTAGTGCCTGTGAGGTTCGATCTATGGAAAGTAACCGAAATTATGAAACGGTCTGAACATGGCATGGCTTTTTGAAAAAATGTGTAGAATCTGCTTTTAATAAGTCAAGCTTAAAAGTTATTCGAACAATCATGTGTTATCGACAGTCGGTCAGATCACTCAATCTCATAGTTTTCGTTTTGATAAATGTGCTTCGCAGAAACTAATAGGTAAAATGATTACTTATACGCATTTAAATCTTTGAACAAACCTGAAGTATGTCTAAGGCTGTAGGATATAATTAGTGAATTGTGAGGTTTCTATATGTCTATACCTTTATTTTTTCTATATTTGTTCCAATTTCGAGAATGTTATGGAAATGTTCAAGCAATGCTGAGGAAATTTGGTATAACGTAATTTGCGATGAATCCACTGCCTTCATACTCATTTTATTGATTTCAAGGGTAAAAGGTTATGAAAAGTATTTAAAATTGTGAAGCGGCTTAGTATGTTCATAACCGGATATTGTTTTTTAGAAAATTTGTTAAAAATCCAAATTTTATTACTGTAAATCAAAAATTATTTGAGTTATAGTTATCACGGATATCGGGTTTTAAATTTTTATTATTTAATTTTTTTTTTATGAATTACCATTTAAACGGATAAGATTATTTCTATACAGTACTTTTTCGCACAGATATAGACTAAAACTAGTCTATAACTGATAAGATACAAATACATGAAGAA
>JXPQ01022943.1:2177-13882 GCA_001014675.1 Ephydra gracilis
AAGCATTAAGATAATTTGTACGGCATACATATATGCGTAAAGATTTAACAAGTCCTTGCTAGCGTGCT
This sequence comes from Ephydra gracilis, assembly GCA_001014675.1. Classification (NCBI taxonomy): domain Eukaryota; kingdom Metazoa; phylum Arthropoda; class Insecta; order Diptera; family Ephydridae; genus Ephydra; species Ephydra gracilis. The sequence goes on from JXPQ01022943.1 coordinate 2,246, forward strand.
GCGAATGCTGTGACTGCTGCTGCAGTTGTTGCAGTTGTTATGGCATTTATAAGTGCATTTTATTTTGCCGTTTTCTTGCGTTCTTAATTTACAATTTCTTGGTGCTGTTATTGCAATGCTTTAGAATTTCACAAGTTGAAATTAATGCTAAATAGTTTGCTACAACAACAAGCTCAGCGGCCTGCACCCATAATGAAGCAGCGCCGCTTGGTAAACGCAATGTGGCATGACCGTACGCCAACCAGGCGCGCACAGCAAGAAAATTATTAAAAAACTAAACCTAAATTACAAGCTTGCGGCTCATTAATAAAGTGCGTGATTATCAACGCAAAAATAAATAAAATGCTGATCAAAAAAGGTAAGCAGAAAAAAAAAACAAAATAATTTTTCATTAATTCANAAAAAAATTGATAATGCAATAAAAAAAATCATAAAAGCTGTTTTAATTTTTTAATAANCAAAAAATTGATAATGCAATAAAAGAAATCATAAAAGCTGTTTTAATTTTTTAATAATTCAAACAATTAAATTGACAAAAACATCCAAGCACAGAGCAAAACAATTTTTTTAAATTAAAAATGCTGCCGTAGCATAATTGCCAACTTACATGTCTAGCGGGGCCACTATTCGCGTTCGGCTGCTGCTATGCCTTCCCGTATGCTGTGCTAGGCACCTAAGGCGTTATTGTGATTTAAAATTATTTTCCATTTTCTGCTGTTTATCGTGCGCGTACGGCAATAACAATTATTGTTTATGTTGTTGTTTTAATAGTGCGCCTTGTTGCACAATATAATTTGCCTTTAATTTCTTATGCACACTTTTACAAAATGTTTGCCAGCTATTTTTAAAATATGTATTTTTTTTTCTGTTTAATAATTGTAAGCATGTGACATATTTAGGTGGCGAAATGCTTGTTGATAATTAAAATCAACCCAAAATAAAAACAAAAATAAAATACAGAAATTTGCAGCTTGCAACACGCTTTAAATGCATTAAAAAAAATCATAAACGCGAAATCCTTGCCTATGCAAGTTATCACAAGTGGTGGAGATAACGGAAAAGCTAAGTGGCATAGAAATAGCCGATACATGAAGCGTTTTAACTTATTATATCTAGAGACTTCTGTTTCTATAGTCAAAATTATTACTTAAGAAAATTTAAAAGTGCTTGCAGAAGGGAAATTATTTTTAAGATATGACGCTTAATGTAATGATGGCGATTTTCGCAACCAGTGAATCGACCTTATCAGAGCAAATTGCAGTATTTGATTTTCAATTGTGTTGTCACCACAAGCAAAAACGATACTTGTGTTGGGCAGAGCAGGTAGTTCAAGACGTCTCAGTGCGAAAGAACCAAAACTGACGCCAATATCCAAATAGCAGAGTAGACTGACGCTGCAAGTTCGTAAGGGTTAAGATCTGCAATAGGTTGTGATGGTTAAACGAGTAACAACAAAAAATCTTGGAAAGCTTCATATACTCGATATAAGCATGTATGATTGATTGACTGAGCTTGCAGCTGACTACACTTTACTCCACCCTAATCCACAGCACATCTACCACCATATGAATTATCATAAGTGCAAAATTTTGAAGCAAACTAGTTGTCCGCGCATATTTAACAAAACAAATTAGAACTGCACATCTTTGGAGTGACCTACAAAGAAAATTTGTAAATGAGCAAATACATCGAATGCAACTCATATATTTTTGTTGTGCAGTGTATTTAGAGGAACAAACTGTGTCTTTCAATAAAAATTAATCTAGAAAGCTTGCCCTCTGCGTTATCGTCAGAAAAAATGTTGGCCAAATTATAGCAGCAAATAGTATCTGAGCAAAAGAGTAAGCTTTTCATGGAGTACCAAGAATTTCAAAACAAATCACCTGTTAATCTAATTTTTGAATATGAAGGTTTTGCAACAACCACCCAGTCCGAGGCATACTGAAAAAAACACGCACTGGAAAAAGCTTTCTTCTTAAAAAAAGTTATTGGGTAAAAATCTTGTTTCTTGGCCTTGTTTGTAATGCAGTAAACATTAATCAAAAAAGTGCTCTGTGGAATAACGTGCCCTTAAAGTGCGAGAGAGCGGCTTTGAGTGAGCTTTCGATATTTGTCAATTTATGCTTGGACAAGAATTTGTTCATTTCTCTTGAGAAAATTTGTTAAAAAATATGAAAAAGACTATGAAACAACTGTGCAGTCTTTACATAAAACGTTCTGGTTTGTTTTTTATTCCATTTTTAGCATTTAAGTGTTATTTTCTTTTTCAAACAGAATTCTCTGCATCCAGCACAGCAGAACGAATCACAGATGAGTGTCTAGAGGCCACATAATGACGCAGTCACGATTACGCGCTAAGCTTGCATTAAATGCAGACCTAATGTTGTTGTAATTAGTAAAGCTGCTAGCATTTTGTGCAATACAATGAAAATTAATAAATTAAAGCCTTTACGAAAATAAGCAATAAGAAATTAATACATCTTTCCATAGCCACAGTGCGAGAGTCAGCGCGCAATTAGGGACGGTAGCATAATTGCTGTACACTGAGCGGGCCGACACTTATTTGCGAATGCGAAAATGTATTTTCTATACAATGAGAATTCAATGCCGTGCTATAAATTAATATGAAGACACTTCCTGTTCAATTTAATTACAACAACAGCTACTAATCGAGTCAACTGTGCAACAGCGGCTGCAACAACAAACGCCACATAGGCCAATTGAAAAAAAAAAGCACAAATTTTCCTAATTACAAAGCTGTCATATTTGCGATTTTCTATTTATTTTTTGCCAACTACAATTTTAATAATACTCGCATTACAACAAACACATTGAGTGGATATGCTTAGAGCCAACCATGTTGCATTGAGATTAGTATTTGTTGTAAGTTTGTCTAAGCAAAAATGTAGCAGAGAAATATGTAACATGAAGCTCGTGCACATCTTTCGTAGTTTTTCTTTTTGTTCTTTTTTGTTGTTGCACATTAATGTTTGCTGTCACCACATAAAATTCTTTAAAAAAAAGTGGAAAAAGTAATAACTGCACTATATTGCAGCTAAAAAGAAAATGGAAAAAACAACATATTAAAATTAACCTGATTGTTCGAGCAACACTTATGATAGCAACAACAACAGCAACAGCAATAGCAATAGAACCAGCAGCAGCAGCAGCGGCAGCAAAAGCAGCACTGCTAATAATAGTAAGCAGCCAAGACGCTGCCGGCAAATTAATATATGCGCAACCGCAAAAACACTAACAACAACGTCAGCACATAATAATGCTCTGCTTGAAGTACACCAAATTAAATGCCAACCATGTTTCATAGCAGCATACCCACACACATATCTTCACACAACAAACGCACACACACACACACACACACACCTTCTCACAGAAACAGCCAACTTTGCTTCAACCAATTATTGCAGTTTGTTGTTTGGTGTTGCTGTTATTGTTCGGCACATATCACTACCATGCATAAGTGAGTGTGCGTGCGTTGGTTGGCTGCCGGCTTGCCTGGCNTCGGCGCTCACTCTGCTAGAAACTAATTTCAAATAACATAATTTATTCGTGTATCAATGCATTTGCACATTTTTAATAATTATATTTTGGAAATTATTTACAAGTGCTGCTCTGCGTGTACACCCATGCGTGTTGTTGTTAATCATATATAAAGAAAGTTAAGTCAACATATTGACACTATCACTAGGCGCTGCGATAGTTTGGAAATCAAAACATTGTGGGTCTCTTACTCAATATACTATGCCATTTACCATTTCAATTTTCATTTATTGCAAATTTGAAACAACGACATGTTTGCAATCAAAATCAATGTATCAGTTCGCAACCGACCCTCTTGTTGTTAAGTGTTTGGGTTTTGAAAAAAATTTCTATTAAATTCAAATTTATTGCTGATGGCAAGAGGCGGTGTATGAATTGTGGATCTCTGCTAATTGCTTGCAGCACTGTGACATTGCAACGGCTACATTGGCAACAATGGCAACTGTCCAAATTATGACTTGGTATGAAAGGCAATATCCTGNCGGCGCAATGTACCCGGTCGACTGTGCGGAACACCGTCTGTAGTCGCGTTTATCGTGCGCCTGCACGTAGAATACCCTCGACATCTGTCCAAATTATGACATCCGGTGAGGCATTTTGAAAACTGATTTGTGACATTCACTTTTCACGTCTTGACAGTTCGTTAAAGAATTATCATGGAGGTAATTAACAAGATTATCGCCACGCCCTATACAGTTTCGACACTGTGTAAAGTATTTTAACATTTCCTGGCTTTTCGTAAAACGCTTATCATGGCGATGGTCCCTGAGTTATTAAGAATTTTTTACTGTAATGCAGGTATGAATCAGAATTAACTCTTAAAGTCTCTGAAGCAAACTCAATTTTTATACACGTCGCCAAAGTGTATATTAGTTCTTTTCATACCTGTGTAACACCCAGAACCAGCGTCCGAAGACCTATATGATCAGCATCACTAAAGGAATTGATTTAGCCATGTATATCCGTTCGCCGATATCCGATATGATCAGCATCACTAAAGGAATTGATTTAGCCATGTATATCCGTTCGCCTTCCGTCCGTATTAAGAAACTAGACAGAACGGCTTGAACTGGAACAACGAAATTGAATNCCTAACCTCCAGTCCTCCTATTTATACACATATTTATTACAAATTATGGGTTCAAGCCTAAGCAGCCGGTAGAATGAAATTTCCAGATTGAGCGTGACACCATGTTTCAAAATTGGATATGATTGAATAAAAATCAGACGTTGTCATTTAAATTTAACGAAATTTGACTATAAAGTGATTTTATACATAATTAATGTGTCTACAGAAAATGGACTTGATTGGATAAAAATCAGGGATACCTCCAGTACATCTATGTGGTCCCAACGGAGGCTTTGATGCTGAATTGCACAGAGTTTCATTAAAATTTAACGACATTTTTTTATACACTGAAGATAAATATAGTCAATGTGTGCATCAAAAATAGGGTTGATTGCATAAAAATTTGGGGTGCCTTTAGTACGCCTATGTGGTCTCAATAGACTTTTCAATGCTGAAATATTTACAATTATCATTTGAATTCAGTATTGAGCGGAAATTCATATAATCCAAATATGTATCAAATGTGGGCGTGACTGCATGAAAATGAGAGGTATCTCCAGTGCACCTATGTGGTCTCAATAGAGGTTTTAATGTGACACACTTATCTTTTTTACTCAACGAAATTTCAGTATTGAGTGCATATAAATACAATCAATGTGTATACTCAACATGGGATTGACTAGCATAATCCTTCAGGGTTTAACCCGGCTAGATCTTCGATTGCCGCAGTTCCGCGCCAGTTTAGTACGATAGATTTCTTCTCACAATTCGCTTTACGTTGGAAATGTTCGTGGTTCTCTATGCAGGCTTTGTTTCGTTTCAGAGGAGAGAGATTGAAGGGAAAAATAATTAGTCAGCAGCAGATAGTCCCTTGCTTTTTTTATTTGTAGATGTCTTGTGAGCAATTTTGCGTGGATTTTTGTATCGTGGGCCACCTAAAGACGGCTTGGGCAGCTTATTTGCTGTCATTGAATCTTAAGCTTGACTACGTATTCATCAATGTACTGCAAATGAGGCATGCATTAACTTCAGTGAATAGATATTCAATTTAAATCAAACATACTCGCATATAAAATGTGAAAAAGTTGGTCTTAAGGACACGAGTTTAACATAAAGTAATGGCTAAAAACTCATTTAAGTTCTATGTGCTAATTATGCACAATTTCGTTTGCACCTGAAGCAGTCAGAACGTTGATCAGCAGAGCTAATAGCTGCTTCATTTGTGGCATTATCAGCAGGCTGTCTTGTGTTCCGCTAATGCTGGGTGGGCATAGCCATGCTGCACAAGCGCAAGCCTTGTAGTCTGAATGCAACTTTTGCTTTTGACTGCAGTTGCAAATAATTTCAACAGAATTGTTAACAAGCGACAAACTAACACACAACAACAAGAGTGTGCATAAAAAGATGTACATGCAAAAAGAAAAAAAGAAAAGGAAACCGTCAATGAGCGCATGCAGAAGGCAAAGTTATGGGTTAGCAGCAGCTACGCTATTGCTGCACAAATAATTGTATTGCCCATGCACACATGTGTAAAATAAGACACACACTGCGTTGTCGCTGTTCTCGCAAATGTAGCGCTGCTGCACAGCATAAATAGCCGATGCACAAGCGGTGGCCAAGTTCGTTTCGCGAATTACTTCACTGCTTCGCTTAAGCTCTGTTTATTTTCGGTTGCTTTATTTTTGTTTTATTATTTTATTTTGAAAAGCGTGAATTCCTAATCTTGTTCGTTGAATTCGTAATCTCATTAAATTTACATATTAATCAAGGGATTTTAATTACACTTACACCGCTCGCATTCGCTTGGCATATCAAGACACTCAAACGCACACAGCGACACATCTATGTATAACCCGTACACATATGCAAAGCCATGGCAACGACGTTAGCTTGTGTACCGACAGGCATGTATGTGAATGATGCAAGTTTTTTTGCGCTTCTTGCACGTGCTGTTGTTCTTGTTGTTTTTGTTGCTTAGCTTGATTATTCGCAATTTGAAATTATGCTTAAAGCCAAATGAGTAACTGCAAGTTTATGTGCGCGCAACACTGTATGCATGTGTAATTGGTAATGTGTAATGCGTCGACAATGTCGTAATTGTTAATTTTAACTCTGCAACAGCGACGCTGTGCAAACTTTGACTGGACCATGACAGCAGCCGCATCTTGTACCACGGCTACCAGCACGCCAGCATGCCCACACATACAAATGTCTAAAAGTCCTCTGCTAGTTGCTGGTTGTTGTGGCACTTTCAGTTATAGCTTCGCTGGTTTGCACTGCGCCCGTACCATGAAAATCTTGGCATGCAGACCTCATAATTTAATTGGACTTTCTTGCTCACTCTCTCTTCGCATTGAATTCGTGCTCTTTTGGTTTACTTAGCTACCAAGTTTCACAGCAGCGATGCGCCGAACTTGAAGATATTGGGCACGCTATCTAAGGACTCGCTGTTCATGTGCTTATATGCTTATATGCGTGTGTATGTGTGCTTGTTTGTTGGCTTGTGCGCTTGTTAGCTTGCGTTTGTTTGTATTTTGTGTGGTAGCTAAAGGATTACATGAATTTGCGTGTCAAGCGTCAATGTTAAATCGCAATAAATGTTATTAAATAACTACAACAACGACACACACTCGCATATGCTTCGCAAACAAGTTGAAATTTATTTGATCATCTTTGTACAGTGAAGTGAAGGAACTTTATAACTTGTATGCCGCATTCAATACTAGTTGCTTCAATAATCACTGAGCTTATATGGATTTTGTGACAACGTCAACGTCATTGTTGTTGTAGCGACTTAACTAATGCATGCAGCGGGTTCTGCGGTGAGCGCTGCGCGCTTAGTTGTTAGTTGGTGCATTTATACTAGACCAAGAGTGAGAGAGGAAGAGGGAAATATAATTAATGCAGCGAAAATGGTTGGCTGAATGTATGGTGTTGATGCACAAATAGCTGTGGTGACCTACTTTCAGCTTTTTAGCAATGTTCAATCAAATATTAACAGAAACGGGCTCAGTTCAACATGTAAAATTCACTGCCATTTGCCCTTGGTCCAAAACAATGCCTCTCGTAGAATGCGCCAGAGGTTATTATGTCTTCATCGTCATTCCGTGCCACGTAGCAGTTGAAAGTCCTGCGTCAATACTTGCTTCTGTTCAGCGTCCAAAGCTCGAGCCATTTTTTCCCGTTCACCTGCTTTTCAACATTCTTTTATCTCAGGACTCTATGAGTATCAAATTATCAATACAGACAGTAAGAAAGTTGGTTCATTAGATCGATTAAAATTTTTTTGGCTATTAATAAGCCTCCAAAAACGGAAGTTGACTGATTTGGTTGATTAGTATTTTTGGTATCGATACAAAAATTTGTTTAACATAAGAATGTGCTCAGTCGTAGAAGAAACGACTTTTATTCAAACTTTTTTGGTACTTCATTTCTTTTCCTTTTTGTTAATTGATATCATCTAATTTTTTCAATTTTATTTAATTGATTTATATTTAATATGTAATTTTTGTAATTTATTTGGTATTTATTTGTGTTATTTATTAAGCAAATATTTCATTAGTCTTTATTTTATTCATCCAGCCATAAAATTTCTAATTTTTATTCATTTTACTTTACTTTTATTTGATCAAGCTTAATTGAATATGTTATATTTATTATTTTCGATTTAATTCAGTATTATGATTACTATATTATTTGCTTTTTATTTGTGTTATTTTATTTCTTAAGTAAATGTTTCATTGTTAATTATTTTAATCATAAATTTTATGGCTAATTATATTTATTTCTTCAAGCTTTTCATCTAGCTCAATTGAATTTATTTTATTTATTTTTTTTTGATTGAACCTTTTTTAAATAAATTTTTTGTCATTTTTTGACAAACAAATCCTTCCACTTAATCTTCAATATTTTGCAGAGGAAAAGTAATTGCATGATTCCACTTTAATTGAATTAAATTGAAATAATGTGTACAACGCAAACTTTCCAAGTCTACAGTTTTAGGCCTTAGTAATCCCTAACTTCTTAACCTATATAATCGATTGAGCGTGCTTCACTAAAATTGTGGATAAATTTTGATGAAATTTAAAAAATCATGAATTGCTTAATGCATTAAACAACGACGAACAGCTTCTTCCGAAGCTTCGTATTACAATCTGCACGTGTTGCGCATGCCACACATACTATTTAATTCACTGTTTTTGCATTTTTTCAAAGAATTTTTAATTTTTCTTTATTTCATATTAGCTATTGCGGCATAATGCGAGATAACGCTCTACATTAGCGCATTGACTTGCCTATGAACAGGCACATACACACACAAATTCACACAGAGACGTTACTGCAGCGAGCCTTAAACGCGAAACGCAGCCAACGAGCATCTCTCACATCGTAAAACTGCAATTTAAAACACGTAATTTGCAATTCATACATTTGGCTCAAGTCTTAGCAGAATATGCTAACAACAACAACAGCAACAACAAACACGTAAGGAGCAAACAAACCAACTAGCCAACTCGCGCTAACAACAAAAGCAACAACAACAGTGTGGCATAATAGCATGCGGGCAAGGCAGCCAAGTCAAGTCAAGTTTAAGTGCAGCCGCGGCGGAGTGCATTTGGCGTGCTGGCTGCATGCACGCTCGCTGCTTGAGGAGGTGTGGTAAGCGGTAATAATGTTGGGTGAAATCGTTAATGAATTGTGTGGAATATATTTATATTTAATTTTTGTGCCGTTTTGTTGGAGTTTTTTGCAGATAGCGCTGTTGTTGCAAGTTCATTATTTGCCACACGGCGGCTGCGCCATATGAACGTATGTGTGCGTGTGTTCGTCATTGCATCATTAGACTATTTGCAAATGTGTTGTTGTGATTTTTATTTTTGCATTGCATTAGCTGTGTGTGTGCGCGTGTGGCTAAAGTGTTTTTGTGCTTAACATAAGTGTAAACTTTGTTGTTGTTTATTCGTAATATCATCAATTTTTGCGCTTAGCGCAGGCATTGCTGCTTGCACAAAAAACTACATACTCAAAGAATTAACAAATAAAAGAAGAAAGCAAAGCAAGCAAAAAAGTGAAGCATGAAAAGGTAACGATTAAAATTCCATTTTTAATTACATGCACACATGCCCTCATGGCATAAAATATTGTACACGTTTGGCATTTCTGTTGATGATCTTTGTAAGTTTGCAGAACCAGCGCAAAATTGTGAAAATAATAAAATGAAAATTATTGACACATACACCGAAAAGCGTGCACACACATAAGCTCACATTACGCAAAGATACAATTATGATTTTAAAAATTAATTTATGTTTAGTCTAATATATGCGAGTTACCGAGAGGAGGTTGGCAGAGTGCTTAGAGCATGGTTAAGAAGTCTTATGGTAGTAAATATGGAATAGAAACAAATAATGTAAAACCTCCATAAAACTAATGGCGGAAGACGTGTTAAAATGTATGCGCATGTCATCAACAACACCCAAGGGCTTCAGTTTACTTTTTACAGCTATTCTGGTCAGAAAAAGAAATGAGCTCTAGTTTTATTACATTTTTGGGCTACTTGAAACTCCTTTATCATTTAAAAAATATTTCATTGGAATATGCATTATTTATAAAGCTCCAAAACCAATATGTGTTTAATATGAATGAACACAAAATTTTGGGCACAATCTTCTCAACACATATTCCATTGTTTTAAATCTGCTCAAAAATTTGGTCAAGAGCTGAACATTACTTTTTGGAAAAAATTGATTATTAAAGAATTTTTATCAGATTTGTTTGAGGAATATTACTCGGATTTGGCTACAAGAAATTCATCCATTGAAAAAGCTTCTTTTTTAACTGAATTGAAAATAATTTTCAGTGAAAATTCTAAATGCAATCTTTAAGAGAGCGTATCTGAAAGAGCACATAATTTATTTTGAGTTTGACTTAATAAAAATATACCTGCGTAGCAGGCTGCCACATTCTGTGGTTGTCATATTCAATTTTGAGCTGTTTTCAACAATTTTTTAATGAAGCTATAAAGTGTGACGCGATATGACTTAACAATGGTTCGACTAGCTTTCTTTTGGAAACAGTGTGACCTGCAAATGTGGTTTGTGGCACTATCGTTACACAGATGTGTTGCACAAATTCCGTAATTGAAAGCTTTGCCCAAAACAACAATATTCTGTTGAAACGATGCAATTATTGCAATGAAATGGGAAAACTGCGTACAGTCGGTAGACATTCGACCGCAGTGGAAGTAATACACTGAACCTAAAGAGTTGCAATGTGCTAGGAGTTTCTCTGAAGATATGATATGCTGCTTATAATATACTTGGAGTATCTAAAACCAGAACAGATACTATCCCATCTGAAGATTTAACAATAACATTGTCTTCAGGGAAATACTTGACCTTATTAATTAACGAATAATATGCCAGTATTTAAAAATAACCACTGTTATTTTTCGCAAAACGTATTCTCAAAATCTGCAAATAGTGAATATGTTTTGATTCCAGACCTAAAAAATCTGCACTAATGAAAGAAACCGAACCAAAACAGAAACAATCTAAAAGGTGAGATGCTTTAATTTTAAAAATTGTGTTACTGTATGCTCAGCCCGACTTACCTTTCCCTTTAAAGAGTCCTCAACTATTGCGGTCATATCTCCAAGAGCGATAACTTCATTTTATAGATCCCACAGGAAACTAAGTTGAACAGATTTAATCGAACTATACCAAAAGAATATTATTGATTAATAAAAAATAATATAAATTAAAATAAACATTATACATACATTTTTTAATAAAATAAGTCGAAGTATCTTCAGCGAAATTGGGTATCGCAAACCGCACAATGCAGCATATTCGCCGATTTTAAAGTAATGTACTTTCCGTATTGTATTATATTTTTATGAAAGAACCTATGATTCGTAAAAGTTGAAGCTTAAGCTTGTATTTTGTACCTGCAAAGTTACAAAATATAGAAAATAATTCATAGTTTTTTTTTTTTTTTTTTTTAAT
>JXPQ01023091.1:0-11482 GCA_001014675.1 Ephydra gracilis
TCGGAGCATTAAATTAAACAGCTTGCTTTTTTTTCAAGCGAATTTCATATGTGCGGAAAATCACACACATCCAGACATCTCATTTATCTATTTTGCTTATCCCGCACTGGAGTTCGCTTGTGTCCTCAACAGACTATTGCACAGCTGGAATGATATTGAAATATAATTTTTTTGGCTTTTATGTAGTAATTACACTNTTATTGCACAGCTGAAATGATATTGAAATAAAATTTTTTTGGCTTTTATGTAGTAATTACACTTACATGTGTACAAGCAGCACAGAGCGACTAAGGCAACCAGAGTCTCTTGCACTATGCAGGCAATTAAACAACAAGTCTAGTATGCTGTGCTCCATACATCGACTTCACCCGGCTTGTACATGAAAGTCTAACGAATGCTCGAATAAACTTCATCATATTTGAATCTTTCTACTAACATTCACAACGCAATAAATAAAATTTAGTTGAAATTTATTAAAGAATTTCTACCTTAAAACTTAGAATTTCTAAAAGTTTCGTGTCCAACTTACTGCGTTTCAATTAAATGGTCATTTCAAAGATTTCAGCTTAATAATTAATAATTTTAAAATATAAATGCTACGTCTGATAGTTTGAGTCTTATTTGCCTAATGCTGCATAACGGTATTAGTGCTGCATCTCCTTGGTGTGCAGTTGTTGAATTGGTTTCGCTGCACGTGCTGCATCACGTTCCGCCCAATGCTTATGCGTTAGCTTTATGAACTCCAAATAACCCGGATGAATCTCTTCGGCTTCAACATCAATTTCATAATTTTCCTCCTCTTCGGATGATGTTTCATATTGTTCGCTTACTTCGTCCTCGCTCGACGTTATATATTCCTCATCACTTTCAATTGGTATTTGTAAATTTTCTAATTTTCGCTTCAGTTTTGCATTTTCAATTTCTAAGTGTTCGGCGCGCTGCCGCCAGTAACTTGTTTGCTGGTCGAGCTGCCATCTGACGAGCGTTTGATAGGTTTTTTGCCATATTTCCATTTGTAATTGCATCGTGGACTGTGTTTCTTGATTTTTTTGTTGTGGACTTTGTTTCGCAAAAAGCTGTTCGCTTTGTATTTTATTTCGTTTACCATTTCTTGTTTTTGTTGTTGTTGCAGCAGCTGTATCGGCTAGCGTCTCATTGGCACACATTGAACGGAGCTTCGCGTTCAATAACTGACGTTTTACGCGTTTTTTTAAACGATAACGTTTTTTAGCAGCTTTACTCGATGTCGAAGGTCGTTCTTTGCGCATTTTAAAAATTATGCACTAATATAATTAACAGCTTACAAAAAAAATCCGGACGTCAGTCAGTACGCTTCGACTGGCACAAGAGTGCACTGCACTACCCTGTTGAGTGTTGGCAAGCCTGCAATGTAAATACGCATAAATAATATAATTAAATGCATATTAATAAATAATTACAGTGATGAGCTTTTAAATATGCGCTTCTTAACCTCTTAATAGAGCTTATTCTTATTTTTAAATTATTAAAATTTCAAATAGCTCATAAGCGCTTCGATGTGCCACGTTAACTGCCTCAAACCTTCTAAGTGTCACAGTGCTGCTATTTGGAATATGATATTTTGAACGAATTAACACTGTTTAATTTAAGTATTATAATTTATATTTTTAAAATTTACAATTTTTCTATCGCATTAACACTGAAATAATTCTATTTCGCAGATCTGTACACAAGTTTTAATATATGAAACGCATTTTACAACACTGGATTGTGACACTACGCTGGACAAACAGTTCGAGAAAAATCAAAACAAAACAAGCGCACGTGTAAGAAACAAACATTCAACTAACGAATTAAGTGGGAAATATAATTAAATAAATTCTACTTGAATTCCAAAGTTAACTGGAAATACCTAGACCATGAGCGACAGCGAAACGGAAGAAGCAAATCTGAAATCGAACGAACCACTCGAGAATGCGTGGTCCATGAAAATTCCCAAATTCAAGCCGGAGGATAACCCAAATGGCTTAATAGAGGAAAGCTCTTTTGCAACGTTATTCCCAAAATATCGTGAAAAATATCTTAAAGAAATATGGCCGTTAGTGCAGCAGACACTGTCGGAGCATCACATCAAAGCAGAACTTGATCTCATTGAAGGCAGCATGCTTGTGAAGACCACACGCAAAACATGGGATCCATACATAATTATTAAAGCGCGTGATATGATTAAATTGATGTCGCGTAGTGTGCCCTTCGAACAGGCCAAGCGTGTGCTGCAGGATGAAATTGGTTGTGATATAATTAAAATTGGCAATCTAGTGCAAAAAAAGGAAAAATTTGTGAAACGGCGACAGCGTTTAATTGGGCCAAACGGTGCGACGCTCAAATCAATAGAATTGTTGACAGACTGCTATGTGCTTGTGCAAGGTAATACAGTAGCTGCGTTGGGGCCATATAAAGGGTTGCAGCAAGTGCGTGACATTGTGGTGGAGACAATGCATAATGTACATCCCATTTACAATATCAAAGCGCTGATGATCAAGCGCGAATTAATGAAGGACCCAAAGCTTGCTAACGAAGACTGGACACGTTTCCTGCCGCAGTTTAAGAGTAAAAATATAAGCAAACGCAAGCAGCCCAAGATTAAGAAACAAAAGAAAGAATATACACCATTCCCACCGGCGCAGCCGGAGAGTAAGATTGACAAGCAGCTGGCCTCCGGAGAATACTTTCTCAACAAGGAGCAAAAAGATGCGCGCAAGCAGCAAGAGCGCACTGTCAAGCAAGCCGAAGCTGACAAGAAGCGTGAAGAACGACGTAATAAAGATTTTATACCGCCTACCGAAGCAGAGCCAGCAGCACGTAAACGCACTGCGGATGAAGCTAATACTGCCAAAGTGGATGTTAAAGCGCTGAAAGCGAAGGTGGCCAAGGCGAATAAAAAAATTAAAAAAACTAAATAACGCATAAAAATGCAACTAAATTAATGCTTATTAAGTAGCTAAGTTAAATCTGAACATTAAAATTTAAGTTTTTTCCAAGTAAATTAATTTTTATTGGACAATGACAAGGGGTACATGAATATGCAACTGCGCTGGATTTTGTTTTGCATAAATTCAGAAATCTCTAAAAATGGACACGTGCAATTCTGCTGAAGCATCATAACTGATCGTAGCTAATAAATATGAAGAAAACTCAAATTGAAAAATAAGGATTAAGTTTGGATTGCAGGACTGCGATGGAAGCAGTAGATGGTAACCAAACTTGCCTCTTAGAAGCATTACGAAACTGACTTTTTAATGCGATACATTTACTGCAATCCCAGCTCTAGTAATGACTACTGCAAACACAAGCTAAATTAAATATAAGAAAAATTTAATCAATAAATGATAAAATTCCGACTTTTCTGCGCTGGGGTCGGCGCGTGGAATAGTAACATGAAGCTATTAAATAGAAAAATAAATAGAAGAAAATTAGCAACGCACATAACAGCGATACAAAATAATTAAAAATATGTNGTAACATGAAGCTATTAAATAGAATAATAAATAGAAGAAAATTAGCAACGCATATAACAGCGATACAAAATAATTAAAAATATGTAAAAATACTTAGATCGCCAGTGTGTTTCACGTCGCTTGGCTATTTAATGCCAGTTTAAATAATTCTGTATTAATTTCGTAAATNCACTTTCAGTCTCCTTAGATCGCCAGTGTGATTCACGTCGCTTGGCTATTTAATGCCAATTTAAATAATTCTGAATTAATTTCGTAAATTGTGGCTAATTTTTGTAACCGCCGTTCTGTGGGCCAATTATAAACATGTTGATTAAGTACTGAAATTTCGTAAAATTTAAGTTGTAACTATGCATGATACAGCAGTAAAGCCTGTACTGGGACCTCATAGGTGCACTGGAAGTACTTCTGATTTGTGTGCAATTAAGCTCATATTTGTTACACACATTGAGGATGCTTATTTTCACGCAATACTGAAATTTCGTAGCGTTAAAATGCTAACAATGCATAATTAGCATTAATATCGTCTATTGGGACAACATAGGTGCACTGAAGTTGCCTTTGTTTTGCATCCAACCAAGCAAATCTTTGATACACACATTGATGATATTTATTTGTATTAAAAACTGAAATTTCGTAAAAATTAAGTGCTGACTGTGCGGAATTCAGCATTAAAACCTCACATAGATGTACTGGAGATACATCTAATTTTCATCCAATCAAGNATTGAAAACTGAAATTTCGTAAAATTTAAGTGCTGACCCTGCGAAATTCAGCATTAAAACCTCACATAGATGTGCTGGAGATACATCTAATTTTCATCCAATCAAGACCAATTTTTTGGTACAGACATTAATTTGACTTATACTCGCTTATTATATAAAATACTGAAATTTCTTTAATTGAGGTACTTCCGATGTTCATCGAATCCAGCCAATTTTCTGTAGACACAGTATTTTTATGTATATGCACTGTATAATGAATTTTCGTTAAATTGAAATGATAATTGTGGGTAATTCTGCATAAAGCCACTGTTGGCACCTTATAACTGTGCTGGAGATACTTTTGATTCTTGCTTAATTATGTCCATTTTCAGCACACATATCACTTCTGACGGCTGCAGTACCCATGGTACCCGAAATATTGTGATCATCTTAAACAAATGTATACCACATTTCGTTAAAATAGCTCACGTCCTCTCTATGAACCGACGGAGGGACATAGATGGCTAAACCAATTCCCCTGATGATGCTGATCAGTGACGACCACAATGCAATTTTAGCATTGTGTTCATTTAGTTTTCATATGGCGCCTTATCCTGAAAAAACAGCACTTTCCTTTTTTTTGCAAATGCTGCGATTTCTCCGTGATTTCGTCCTTCTAACGCACCAAGCAACTTATTTTAAATGTCGCTGTTGATGGTTTTGGTTCGAACTTCTGTGAAGTACGTGGGTTCGATATTTTTATAGGCTCAGCTAACTCGATTAAATTCGCTCTGCGATCAATCAAAATTATCGTATAGACTTTTTTAGCTTCCCATCGGTAAAAGCCTCTTTTGGGTGTCCATTGCGTGCATCATCATTGTCAGTGCTCATTGCATCTCGTTTAAAACTAGGAAATCCCTGCCAATGGTCGATTTTTGTCGGTTGTTTAGCCGACATGCCCAGAAGTTCGTTTCCTTCCTGGAGTGCATAATGCATACCAACTTCCATTGCACGCTCATAAAAAAAAAAAAAAACTACGAATAATTCTCCTCAAGCCAAATCTTCATCAACTGTTTTTGTCGTGAGAAAGCGACACGAAATTTTTCTTTACAATTTCTTCAAATTAAAAAAAGTTGGTTCACTCCAAATGCTCTATGCTATAAACTAATTGCACACGAGGCTTTTGAAGATTGACGTTAATTAAACTAAAATCATATGGAGTTAATACGACCAGAGCCATCTGTGGCTTAGCCCACGAAATTCGTAGTCCAACTGTTAATGCGTAAGCACTTTTAGGCAAACGGCGGACACTGACTTCATGTTTCGTTCTAATGAGCAAAGGAAATGTCCACGATGGTGCTCTGCTGTTTGGTTGCTGCGCTGGTGATATTTAGTCCGAAGATGTGCGAGAAACGGGCGCGCAGCTTAACAAATATCGCTACAAGTTACTTGAAAAATGTTTGTAATTTATTGCTTACGAATGTAGTAATGATGTAATGCTTGCACAGAATAAACTCTAATTTGGTATTTTTTCGTTCGGTAGCTCAAAAATAACAGTAATTTAGAAAACAATATAAAAAGAATTGACACGCCAATTATAAAAATAGGCAAACACACAAGCCGTAGCGGATATCAGCAACTACTTGAATTGTGCGGCGAGGTAAAACCATATTTACATATAATTCAAGAACATGGAACGTTCACATGCCTCTTCGTAGGATTCCTGCAGGCGACGTTGTTCCTCTGGCGTCCGTTCAGTTACCAACTCATCAAAGCCATCGTCGAAATCCGTTGGCGAGTTATCCGGTAAGCTACCGTCATCCAGCAAGGGCTCGCCAATTATATCACGTATTCTATTCGGCAAATCATCAGCTGACTTCACTTGCAAGTAGATTGCTTCCGCCAGCTCCAACGTGCGCTTCACATCAATTCTGCCGGACAGTTCATTCACATGCTTCAATATTTCGGTAAACTCGTATTTGTTCTCAATAATTATCTCGGTCTCCTGATCCAATATAGCCAGCGATACAAATATGTGGAAATTCGTGCAGGGCAAACGTGTCCACAGGCACTCCCATAGCTTCAAAATGTCGTCATTCGAGAATTCGCGTTTATACCATACCAGCAGCCAACGGAAACAGAAGTACATGTTGTCAGACTCGTGCGCTTGCATGTAATTGTACAAACGCGGATTGGCAAACTCCAAAAGGCGACGCAATTGTCCGAATTGTGTTTTCATGCCGGCTTGGTCAATATCAAAATTGGCAAACACCATGTCCATAAAGCCAACGAAGCACCAAAATGCATCCACTTCGTTCTCTTCAATGGCAAGTATCGGTGCTAATAAATCGGACATGCCTTGCACATATCCCAGATCGAAGTTATACATCACATAGGTCATCAATATGCCCTCAAGTATTTTAAGATTCGGATTATTTTCGCCGGCAAAAAATTCCATCGAACGGTCGGTGCGTTTGACGTCCTTTTCAATTTGGCATTTGCGGTCGCGGTAGCCGCTAAAGTTCGCCTCTTGCGTCGGCGTTATCGATAGCCACTGCGCTTTCATGGCATAGTACTCCATAGACTTTTGCTTCCGTCGCTGTACGCGTTCCACCTCAGTATCCGACCACTCAAAGTAATTCAGCAAATATTTCCATACCTCCGAGCGCAAATGTGGCACAATGCCACCGCGAAAGATGATTTCCCTTAAACGCGTTGCGTCAGAAATTCGCCCATCTGTTGTCTGGAACTCCAGCCATTGTTTCTCTGTTAGTGGCGCACCACGTTCATGTATCACACGCTCCGGTAATGTATTCACAATTTTCTCATCGATCTCTTTGACATTCTCCACATCGCTCTCTTGTGTTGATTTATCCAAGCTGCTGGTGCGACTTTGACTGCCGCTGGTGCTATTGGCATTGCTCTCGCCAAAGCCCATCATCTGGTAGTTGTCAACGGACGGTACCGGCGATTTAACGCGTTCGCCACGTATTAAGTTCGCTCTACTGCCCGTGCCACGCTGCAGTGGTGGTGCTACATAATCAGGTATATTTGCTAAAAATCCCACAACCTTATGCTGCCAGTTACCTTGCCCGAAATTGCTCGATTTGATCTCACCGATATCTAGCTCAGCAAAAGTTTTCTTTAGCTTTTGCGTCTCTTGCGAATGTATAATGTATTCTTCCTCATGGCGACCGCCAGTCTTGCTATCGATAATGTGTTTTTTATGCATAGAACGCACAAATAAATCAGCATTACCATGATGAAAAAAGTACTCGCTGTGAATGGTGTAGTCTGCCTTGAGAAAATACAGCGTCTGACCGTTTCGCACGCGTAAATAAGCCAATTCATCTAGTTTCGTGCGTATGAGGTGTGATTTCGGTGCTGCCGCAGCACCACCTGTTTCCGCCGGTTTCGTATTAAATGCTTTGCATTCGGAAACAGTGCGTGTCCGCCTTGATATTGTATCCACCAGCGACCAATCTTCTTGATCCTGCGTGTCGTTCGCAATTAAGATATTTTCGTTCGGGCGCCACTCCAAATACAAACGCTTCGGTTGTGCATACTCCACCAGCGACAAGGCGCCACTTGTATTCAATTCGTTAATATGCTCGGCATTAGCTCTTTTCAGCAACACACCGTCATGCGTACAAATAATCTGTGAAATTTAATTAGTGAGCTTAGGTAATTGAACAAAAACTGTGCAACAACGTACGTTGCCTTGTCCTAATGACTCGTCGTTGCCGCTTTCTATGGACATAGTGGATGATGAAGTCGTTGTGGTTGAGATTGATATATTCGCTGCATCTGTGCTACTCCGCATTGATTCAAGCATTGCTAAGTTTCTATCTTGCCGCAATGTGCCATATACTGCTTGAGATTATTATTTTTTTTTTGTTATTATTATTACTGCAGATTTTTGTAATGCAAATTTTCTGCACTCGTAACTTGCGTTACAATATATTTTTTTTTTTTTCAGTAGCACGAAAAATTACACCTAATCTTTTTCAATTAATTCCTTTGTGAGCAAATGCCTAACAGCTGTTTCTGTATGTTGTGCTTTGTTTTTGCTATTGTGGGTAGTGCAGTTAATTACAGACCTGGTTGTAGTAATGCGGTGAAGGTGCGCTGTCGGTAAGTCAATCAACTGCAAAGCTGCTTAATTAATTAGAAATAATTAACCTCAGCATGCGACCAATGTCGAATTAGTCTCATTTAAAGCCATAGTCAATTTATGGCTCACTTTATTGGTTAATTACGTCTTATGCCATAAAAAATAAGCTGTTTAGCCTTTTAAAAACAGTATTCGCATGTACCTTTGCTTATCAAAATGTTTTTGCGTACTGAAGTAAGTTTATAAAAAGTACCAAAGATGGTGCTTCCAAAGGTAGGGGCGAAGTTCCTCATGGGTGCTGTAACGACCCAGCGTGGTTCTGATGCCTGCGCACTTTTGTAGAGGACGGCACTGAACACAAAAATAAACCTAGTTTTAGTTTCTCTCATTTCGAGCACGTGTCTGCTCGTCATTTAGATTTTGCCCATAGATTTAATGATATTTTCACCATCCTGTTTCAAGCGCCAATGTAAAGAAATCTCGAGAGTCGAGGCATACTACTGCAAATGCAAATATTAAATTGATGAATGAAAGCGGCCAGGTGCAATTGCTGCAAAGAAATTTCCATGAAAAATGTGTAATTTCACCAACATCAGCTGGCGTATCACAAAAATTATTTAGCACTAGGCGAACAAAACGAGCAGGAGGATCTTATCGCACTGGGCATTTTGTTTCAACACTCATACTTTCAGAGAGGTTCATATTTACTGGGGTCGGGCCCATTGGTGCAAGGTCCAGGTTCTTCCGAAGCGCTTAAGAAGAGAGCAGGTGTTAAAACCATTATAACGGCCATCATTCCTAATTTTTTAGAGAACGGCAAGACCGCTTGGCTTTTGATAAATGTTTCTGCATTTCTTTGAGCCTTTAGCTTAATTTTATTACCATTTTCGGGCCACACCAAAGTACATTTGAGCTTTTCGACTCAAAGTGATTTGTCATAAATTTTTCAAATTTCAAATTGGAGCGTAGAAATCACCCCAACGATAAATTATCGAGAGTCATTTTGCAATCATGAGGTACATTCCTTTGGCAGTATATCCGGTTCGAACTCTATTAACTCCATTAAGTTTTGTACTAGGAAAAGTTCGTTTTATAAGGCTTATCGATTGGGACCACTGCCATCGTCGTTTGAAAATTATGACCCTGTATTGTAAGATTTCCGCTCAGTTTCCATACCAAAACTGTCTTCCCATTCGTGATTGGTCTTACCATGCTGCTGTTGCTAAAAAATGCTAATTCTCTTACTGCAAACTGGGCAGAATTTGGCTGTCCAAAAAACGATTTGAATTTCATGTATTTCGAAAAAAGTTTCTCTATCAATTGAATGCGGGATAGATTTGTGTCGAGGTATGGCGGTCTTGGAATCTTAGTCTTGCATTTTCTTGTTTGTTTCAGACGCACCGTGATGAAAGGAGAATTCAATTTGCTATACCATTTCTTAAAGACTGCTTCTAACTAAAACTCTCTCCATCTCTTTGTGTTACTCTGAGGAAGAAAATTCAAACCTTTACCTCTCGCAGACATTGGGCACGGAATTTGCTGGATAATCTTAATGTGCATAGAAAAATCCATTTTTGTTGGGTGTTAAGCTCAGTTTTGAAAGACCTAAGTTATGGTTTGAGGTCAAGGCGATAACCATGGGGAGCAAGAAATGGAGAAGCATAGATGGCTGCTCTCTACAGAAATAAAAGCAAGTCTCAATTGGGACTTCAGACATGTGATTCTATAACTCGAACCGTCTGAAAAGAAATGTCTTAGGCAAATCCCATGAGCAATTCAGAACTTCGAAAGCGATTCCTCAGAAATATGTTGAAGACAGTTGCGCTTGATTGGGTACATACCTCTTTAGGTTATATACAATTTTAAGCACAAGCCGAATAGATGATAGCTTCTAACAGTTTTCTATCAAGTTTTTAGGCAGGTCATAGTTTATCTAGTAAACAAATGAGCAACTACATCCAGCCCTTCATTTCATATGGAGAACGCTGGTTATTAATCGTTAAGTTGGATCGCCCAACGATGCGCATAATTCTTGCCTATAAAGGCTGTAGCTGCAGGCTAACAAGCAGACAATTGGAAATGAACTAAGTTCAGAAAAGCGTAAAACCAAATTCGATACATGCTGAGTAGAAGTAGAGAACGATTCGACGAGTTATTCGGAGAAGGAGCGATTAAGAGAGACTACGCGTGAGCTAAAGAGAAGAGCGAGTGAGGGGCAGAGAGTGGGTGAGAAACAGCGAAAGCGAATGAAAGAGCGACTATGAGCAAGCAGAGAGCTAATGAAAAAGTGAGTTCTCACTCGGACAAGGAGAGTGAATTAAGCCAATGAGAAACAGCGAAAGTGAATGAAAGAGCGACTATGAGTCAGCAGAGAGCTAATGAAAGAGCAAGTTCTCACTCGGACAAGGAGAGCGAATGAAACCAGTGAGAAACAGCGAAAGAGAATGAAAGAGCGACTATGAGTCAGCAGAGAGCTAATGAAAAAGTGAGTTCTCACACGGACAAGGAAAGTGAATTAAGCGAGTGAGATGCAGCGAAAGCGAATAAGAGAGAATATCAGTCAGTGACAGCGTATGGAAGAGCGAGTCATAAAGCACATCTTAACTATTTAAGCGTTATTCTTTCAGAGGATTTTTTAAATCAAAACAGCGCGTACTTTTATTTTAATTGTTTTATTTAATTTTTACTTTAATTTGTGTTATAATAATTTTTTAATTTAAATTTTAATATTTTAATGTTTATGTAGTTCTTTAAATTGTTTCATGTCGTTAATCATCAGCATTACTAATTAAAAATTAATAATAATTGTTGTATTGACTTAATATTAATTTCTTCTTTTTTTTTTTTTTTTGTTTGCTTTTAAGAANACGGACAAGGAAAGTGAATTAAGCGAGTGAGATGCAGCGAAAGCGAATAAGAGAGAATATCAGTCAGTGACAGCGTATGGAAGAGCGAGTCATAAAGCACATCTTAACTATTTAAGCGTTATTCTTTCAGAGGATTTTTTAAATCAAAACAGCGCGTACTTTTATTTTAATTGTTTTATTTAATTTTTACTTTAATTTGTGTTATAATAATTTTTTAATTTAAATTTTAATATTTTAATGTTTATGTAGTTCTTTAAATTGTTTCATGTCGTTAATCATCAGCATTACTAATTAAAAATTAAT
>JXPQ01023268.1:32782-48577 GCA_001014675.1 Ephydra gracilis
TTGTTTTCTAGAAAAAATCTGAAGCGCTCGATTTGAGTTTTATATTTTAATTATGTCATGTTTAATTATGGCATTTAACTATGACTGAGGAGTGTTATACTAATTTATTCGGTTGTGAGAATTTTACATTTATCTTCTTGCAGAATTGTGAATGTTTTATTGAAATATTTGTAGGCTAACACAGAGAAAAGATTTTGTTGATAAAATATATGTTTATTATCAACATAGTTACGTATAAGGGCAATACAGGAATTATAGATATATATATATATAAAATTGCTACACAATTTAAACATTGTAATGAATAAGTCTATGTTGCGAAGTGTTGCGAGTGGAAATATTGCTCCGAAAATTATATAAACAATTTTAAAGAAACAAACGAACAAAAAGAAGTCATAAAAAGGCAATAACATAAAATAATATAATAAAATCCTAATATTGAGTAGCATTTTGTCATAAAAAGTGTTCATAAATACAAAATATTTCCGTGTCAAATGCCGCAGAAAATGTTCCCTGTTCAGCAATTTTTCAAAGGCTATGGTGTTATATTATTTCCAATCTGTTCGACTAGGTGGATTATTTTTATTGTACCAATTTTTTTAAGGAAATCAGTTACTATATATGATTACCAAGTATGCGTTCGAAATAACATCATTCAATTCAAATGCATTTGTAACAACAGGATAACAGCTCTATTTTTATTTCAAATTAAAGTCTTTGCACCGAGTGATTTGAATGAAAAAAATTCGTTAGCTAGTTATATGTTCGTGTTAGGCTATAAACCGTGCATTTGAAAAATTCACTTTAAACAATTTTTTCGCTGAAGACTTCATATATTGAAATCCTCTAATAATGGACTACCAAACAATCTATGATTTATGCCAGTAAATTGTCAGACTCACAATACAATAATCGTCTAACGATCATTAATGTGAAGAACACCAAGTGTGCAAGATGGGCTGTAGACTGCACTTTTATTAAATTTGGAAATCCCTTTTGCATTCTTTTTTTCTTTTACTTCGGTGATTATCTTGTATCTTGTGTCATTTGACAATTTGAGAAATATATATAGTTTGGTAATGTCTAAATTGCATAATATAAAAATATTTCGAAACAGCAAAAATAAGTAAGTTGAAGAACATTAAGCAGACAATTCAGTGGTGAAAATTTCATAATATAGTTATTCAAAAATGCAGTTGAGGAGATGATCAAAATAGCGGCAAAATTGAGATTTGTTTTTCTTCTAACTGCACTCTCGCATTTTGTGCAGAATTGCTATTTGGAAATGCTGTAATAAGTCAAATAGGGGCGATTACTAGATTGGCATAGGAAATAGATACGAAATTCGGGAATACCACAACTATTTCTGTGCTGAATGTCTCTGGAAATTCATTTCCATTGCCAAATGTAGGCAAAGATTTCAGAAACCTTGATATACTTTTTAAAGGCGTCTTCAAGGAAATAATTTTCAGCTCCAATGCTTTTTTATCTTATAAAACTTCTTCAGATTTTCTTACAATTTGGGAGTATATTGCGGACACGAGAAAAATATTCTGCAAATTGGAACACAAGACCTTGGAGTGTCAGTAATTGTGGAGCGAAAATACTTACACAATATGTCAGTTTTCAAAATCCAATTTCACATGACACAAAATTTATGCTTTAGGAATTATTCGTTCAAATCCTATTCCGAATCGTAAACTACCATCCAGCAATGATCACAATGAAGTAAAAAGTTGCTGATTGTTTCAGAAAGATAATAAGGAAGAGTGACTCCGATCGACTCACGTACTCACAAAACCTTTCCGAATAACATCAACTCAAAAGCGACTGTGAAATTTTATTCACAAAAAAATTTCTTTTTAGGTCGATTTCCCAAATATACTGAATGCGTCAAGCATATGAACCGCAGAAAAGAACATTTTGGAAAATATAAAAGTTACGTGAAGACAAATAAGTATAAGTAGATATTATAAAATAAACAATCGCAATGATATTGATAGGCCTTACAGAGTTTTAAATATCTGAGTAGAGATTAAGGATAGCAGCGCAGAGATCGCACACGTGCTCTTCATGTTGCAAAATTCTTCTTACCAACCACAAAAACAGAAATAGACGTTTCCAGGGAACGTGGGTGAGTCTTCTTGTAAGCCAACTTTAGAATAAATACAAAACGTGTAGAGCATATATTGAGCATATAATGAGAGTTATGCTTTGTATCAGTTTCTATAAACCTTTGGAGAATAAGTTCCCTGCAAGCGAATGTGGTCTAATTCTGTTATGTTTTTTATGTTGACCCTAATTCTTTATGCTAGGGTTTGGTATGTTAACACCGCTATATGACTCTTGGCTGTTTACCTCCGTTACTAATTACTTCTCATGCAGCGGAAAACTGTACGTGATATCCAAATAAAATGTCCATTTTTAGATATCGTATGTTAGTCGCTGCATGATGAAACATCGCATTGAAGGTAGAAAGCCGAAGTGGAATTTTCTTAATTAAAAGTAACAAGTATTAGACCACAATATCGGTACCCTGTATTAGGTAATTGTATTGTATTTTAATGCTTATTGGTAACAAATAATTTTTTGAATTGATGAAAATAAGTAAAATAACAGGGAAAATTCTCTGTTACGTTACTTATCTGTAGGTAAAAATATGAAAAAAAAGAAGAAAATACCTTGGAATTGACATAAAAAAAGATGAGAAATTATAAAACAAAAAATTGAAACAAACAATTCAAATCGTATTAAATTCAAATCTTTTATTCAATAGATTTTTTGCTTGTTAAATTTCACTGCGTCCATTCAAATCATAAGTATTGGTACCCAGAAAAATGGACACCAAATGAAAAAGAATGAAGATTTAAACACCTTTTTTGTTTTATTCGGTAATTCAAACGTCACAAATCTAAGATCAGATTTTGTTAGATGGCTTCCATTTGGCTTACATCATTACTTGAGCTGGGCTGTCCGCTCTCGCGTAATATGCATGGGGAAGTTGCGGCGGGACTCAATTATTGGTTGTCCAGTATAAAGAGTCCAAAGGTTTGAAGTGTGGACCAACAAATGGCAAATCATTCAGTGGCACTTAATCAGCAACGTTGTTTTGGAGTCACAGGTATGTCGTTTTCCCTTTGTTAGCTGGTCTTGCGCGAAAGTTCACTGCTTAATAGAGGAAATTGAGTCGTTGCGAAACTTTGCAATGGGAACCTAGCCGATGGATTGTTATACTTTGGCCAATGTTCTCTGTCCTTTCAAGCAAAAATAGAGCTGCCATCGTACCTTATACCCTACCTTACCACCAACCTCGGATGGAGTTTGGACGATTTTCTGATTTACCAAGCATACACATGACGTTCTGTTTATTGAACGATTCTTTATAGATGAAGATTTTTTCGTCATTTAACAAAGCTTGTCTGTGAGCATTATCCGCGTGCGAGCTACGCAATGCTTATGATTTTATATTGTGGTTTTCCTTGAATGCGTTTCCTTATAACGCTTTAGTTTCTTTCATTGCTTTCGGGGTTCTCCCTCTGCGTGGACTACTGGTTTTTTGATGATCTTGTTCTTTACCAGTATCGTCAAATTACTTCACGTCTCAATGCATAAAGTTGTGAATGATTCTAAGTCAACGCAGCATCCAAAAGAAGTCACCCTCTTGCAATGATGCACTTACGTATGCCAACTAGAAAAAAACGATTGTCGATGTCGCCATATCCCATAATTGCAAACATTTTATATCAAAAACTTTTTAACAATATAATAAAATTCATGTCCACTGTTAAATCGTAATCAATAACAAATAAATGCCATCAGTGTTGCCTTCGCAATGACCGTGTTCAATTGTTTACCTGTATTTTAGGTAATTTGAATTGTGTGAATATGCATGAAATCACGGAGTAAAAGCTGAATTGGATTTTTGTTTCAACTTTAAAGGTGAAACACAGGCAAAAAATATGGATGGATATCAAAAAAGATGGAAAAACATTACCTCTTGCGTGTATGCATTTTTAAGCTCTCTTGAATATTTTAATCGTCATGGAACGCGTTGAAATCCGCCAAACACAGTTGTCACAATATTCAACTTGTGTAGTTTCTTCTAGTTTACCAGGTTTACATGTACGTAGTTAATTTTATTTTTTTTTTTAATTTTAAATGGGAAGGTTAAAACCATTTTACTCGGGATATTGGTAATTACTAGGTTACTTAATTGGCCACTACAACCTGGTACAGCTCTTGTGTTTTTCTCTGGAAAACAATCACTGCTTGCTTATCAGATCTCGTAAGCGTCCAAGCTGCAGCGTCATATGTCAGGATGGGCTTTATAAGCGTGTTGACTCGATTGATTACAAAGCTCATAGCAACACTTGCTAGCAAGAGTAATCCAACGCTTGATTTTAGGCTGAAGTTTTGCATACATTTACGCTGGAGACTAAGTAAACAAAGTCCTTCACCATTTCGAACTTCAACTTTTCCATTTGAACAGATTTCCCTTGGTTAGAATGTTAACACGTTGACACAAAGTACTTTGTCGTGCTCTCGTTGACTGCTAGACCCATCTTCTTGGTTTCTTCATCGCATTTCGAGAATGTGGCGGTAACTCTGGGCTTACTCCGGCCAATGATGTCCACATCATCAGCTTACGCGAGAGGCATTACACTCTTGTAAAAAATTGTGCCGCTGCGCCTTAAGCCCGCCGCACAGATGCTTTTCTCCAACATCAAATTGATGAAGTCGCAGGATAGGAATTCACCTTGTCTTAAGCTCGTTTCTCATCAAAAGGTTCCGTCAGAGTGGCGCCAAACTTCACTACACATTGGGCATGATGGCGTATAGGTGACTCTTATACGGAGAGTCAAAGACGGCCCTTCAGTCAGGGTGTGTCGATTTGATTTTCATGGATCTTCTCCATGATTTGGTGCAATGTGAAGATCTGGTCGATGGTGGATTTACCAGGTCTGACGCCATGCTGATAAAGTCCAATCAGCTTATTAATAAAGGCTTCAGTCTTTCACAAAGCACACTTGATAGGATATTGTTCAGGATATTGCGATGTTCAGAAGGCTTATGCAACGATAACTGGCAAAGTTTGTGGCATCACGCTTCTTCAACACAGTCGCGTGGTATGCATTCTTGTGACCAAATTTTGCAGAGAACATTGTATCGACCAACTCCCAGCTTCGAAAAATTCAGCTGGCAGGCCATAATTATTTGTCTTGAACCGTTAGATGGCAATGGCCATTTATTCACGGTCAGGTTCACAGGTTCACTGGCGGCACTGTGGGAGTCATCGACACTTAGTCATCGATATCAGATACCTGAGTACAATCTTCGGCTTTGCAATAGGAAGCTCCTGTGTTGAAACCTTCAATCATACGCTTCATCTTTTCAAAGAATTTTGGAGCCTTATTGCTGCTGCCATGCATGCCGATTTCTTCACACTGCCCTTACCTGAACACATGTTTTTTGCTTCTCTTCTTTCCTTTTCTCGCGGTATTTCTCATAGGCCGAACAAGTTGCGTGAAGCTGGTGTGCGGCGTACTGTTCAATTGCTCCTTGCCAGCTGTCTTTGTCATACCACGCGAAATTTCGGCCAAGGGAACACAATCTTCTCCTCACTAGCAGTTCGGACTGCTCGTTGAAAAAAGATGTTGTCGGAAATTTAAGGAGGAGTCCCGAAGGTGGCACCCCATAGTGTTCGCACATCCAGAATGCTTGACGCATGTCGTCCATCAATCACAATATGATCAATTTGATTGCGTATTAATTGCGTTGGACACTGTGGTGTTGTTACTGTTACTAAGGATATCAGTCTAAAGCCGTTATCTTCTGTCTTGTCGTGTAGACTGAACTTCCCGACCGTTAGATCAAAGAAATTTTCCCTGCTGACCTTCGCATTGTAATCTCCTACAAGGGTATTAATGTCGGCTTTTGGGTGTCTCTCGTACAGAGTCATAGAAGGAATCTGTGGTATTGTCGTGTTTATCGCTGCTGTTCTGATATATTCATAATATAATCGAATATGAGCAAAATTGCCCAGAAACTGCAGATGAATCTCATCGGCTCATCGGTAATTGAGAAAAGTAAAAAAAACAATGTGTTTAATTCAAAGCTTTTTCTTGTTTACATGTGGTGTCACATATTTCTTTCATGATATTCCGGTTTACTAGGAGCCCGCCAAAAATGGGTGTAATGGCCACAATTTCCGAAGGCACTGATAACACTTTCTACCCAGAATTGTGAATATCTTCTTTTACTGCCACGTCTTTCTCCAGTAACACCACCTAATAAATTTTGTTGACAATAGTCGTAAAACTTAAATCTTTCCACATTTTGTTTTATATTATTACGTGCATAGGTCGAAAGATGATAAAGAGTAAAGTTAGATCTGAAGAAGTTTGTTTTTGGATTACCGAATTAAATAGTTGATGACATAACAAAAAACGGTCTTCCAAACACTTCAGATTTTTTGCACAACATATAAGTCATAAAAATTAAAGAAATGATGAAAATATATAAAAAAAATGGAGCTTAAATGAAATAAAGGCTTTAAAAATTATATTGCAAACTATCTAAGCAATTAACATCTCATATAGAAACTATGATTATTACGCAGAAGCAAAGACATAAGCCAATTAATGAATAAATCATTACTTTGCATATGTTATGAAGTGAAAATCTTATTTAAAGAATTATAAGTATGAAACATTAAAAGTTGTTTTGCTGTTATCTTAATTCTCAACACTTAAACATTTCGTTGCACGCTTACGCAGCGGCAGTGCTCTACTTAATCACACGCGAAGAAAGACAGCTAGTAATTGAAATTTATAGTTTACAGAAATAACAAAGTACTTCTAGTTATAACGAAAATTAACCCAACTCACTAAAATGCAATGCACAATGCCGCGCTAGCAATACGTATACACTTCTACGCCATTTTACAGCTGCGTGGCAAGTTAAAAGTTGTGCGGGTTATTGTGCCGATGCCTTAATATAACAAAAATCAAACAATTGCAAAAATAATATAATTAAGTAAAATCAAGTGAAAAAATTACAGTCGTCATAGGTGGACAATAGAATACACGTCGTTTGATGATTAAATAAAAAAAATGAGTTTAAATTATTCAGTATTTGATTTTATAAATTTAGTTTCATTCTGATTCTGGACTAAAGCCTCTATTAGGGCCACATAGGTGTACTGGAGGTACCTATGCTTTTCCTCCACTCAATCTCGTTTTCCTTACACACATTGATTTTATTTATGTTCATTTAATACTAAAATTTTGTGGAATTTCGTAGAATGGTAACTATTCATGATTCTGCATTAAAGCCTCTATTGGGAGTCCATAGGTGTACTGGAATTACCTCTGTTTGATATCCAACCAAGCTCACTTTCCTGACACACATTGATTACATAAATGGTCATTTCATCGAAGAATTCAAATCATAACTATGCATGACTCTGTATTAAAGCCTCTGTTCACTCAATACTCAAATTTCGTAAAATTTTAATAACTATGTGTAATTCTTCAGTATAGCGTATAGCTAAGCCTCATTTTTTTAAATCATGATCCCTTTTAAAATACGATTAGACGATGATCAATCGCATAATAAGAAAATTTCATTGAAAAATATAAATTCTAATGGCTACAGAAGATTGAAATTGGAGTAAAGAGTTATACTTGAAGTACCGGAAATATTGGTCGGTTTGTAACCAAATATAAAATTAAATCTAACATTTTGAAATAGAATATGTTTATTCAATTTCCTTAAGACATTCTTTTTTTGTCTACGGATGGGAGGACATATATGGCTTAATCAATACTTGTAGTCATAACGATATTATTATTTTGATAAGTCGCCGAAAACTCTGGGTTTACTAAAGTATGACCAAAACTAATATACACATTGTCTTAGGGACTAGTAATAAATAAAACTAGAATGATTCACTCAGGTTAAGCCAACACGTTGCTTCATAGATGTAAAAACCAGAGAAGTCACAAAATGAAATGGTTCATGATTCAATAAAAAAAAATATATCGATTTTGCTTTTAAATAAGCATCTTAATTGTTGGACCTTAAATTTATCCTGGAAGTTTGTGTTATTTTTGTCCAATCATACATAATTGTTTCAAGACATTTTAATAATACTTATTTTAACTAATTTGGGAAATTCAATGAATTTAATCGATGAGTGTGGCTAATTTTCCTATAAACCTTCTTTTTTGACCACTTAGCTCTTTTAAAACTAACTCTTCTTTTCATCCTTTGATGTTTGTTAATTTACTTGCGATTTGTGCCTATTAGACTACATAGGTGTACAGGAGTAAACGCATTGATATTATTCAAACCCTTTTTTTGGATCGCATAGGTGTACTGGAGGAACCCTTGCATTTCATCTATTCATGTTTATTTTAAATATGATGATTAAATTAAATCGAGGTTTGTGGCTTATTTCGTTCCAAACTCCCTGTTTGATTTTTTTTTCAATTATTCCCACACACAATGGAATTATACCCACATGCAAAGCAATTAATGCTTGTGGCTAAATCCTCTTTATTGTCTGATATTTATGTATTATATCCTTTCAAATCCAACATGATCTGGAAAAATACTGAATTATTTCAATATTTATGGCTGCAAACTTCGATCCAAAATTTCTTCTTTGAACATGTGTGTGACATTTTTTTTATCTACTTAAATGCCTTCTTTTCAGGTTTGTGTGTAAAAATTCGTTTGACAAAGGCTGATCATACTTTGATATGTCTGCCTCCTTCCAGGCATTGCAAGTGTATAACTTAAAATAATATCCACTATGCCAATTCATTTGCATAATATAGAGGTTTATTCTGTCTGGAGGATCATTCTATCTAAAATGATTTTCAAAAAACTATTAAAATCTAAGAAAACCTAAACAACTGAAAAATCTTATGTTTGCCGGCTTTGAAACCTTTTTATATTTATTTAAAAAATGCAAAACGGATGTCAAGATTTCTCTATAATTAAGGAGTCTAAATTATAACATCCTGTCAGGTGATGACGTTGATAATTATAATAATGAAAAATATTTTGAAACATAAAAGCAACCCCACGAATCCCTCTTCGTATTTTCCGTCGTAATTTGAAGTCGAGGGATGACATAAACTTTCGCAACCATCGGGGCAGTAGTGAAAAAACTGAATGGAAAGTATCAGTGAGGCTCCGAAAATATCTATAGATCTTCACTCATGCCGCATCTTAGCGAAGACTCAGGAGAAGCCAGTCACCAAGACATAATACTTTGATTCTAAAACTACTTTTCTATCCTAAAGGCCAACATGCCTGACCTTCGTTTTCCCATGCAAACTCAAAGAGTTTTTCGAAATGACACTGAAGCAGGCTCAAAAAGTTGTGAAATTTGACACTGAACAGATGGAGTTTTTGGTGCCAAACGCGAATTCAGAAAAGTGTTTGCTTGCGTGTATCTTGTGATACGGAATTGAAACTCATTGGCACCATTTGCTGTAATATCTTGTGTGTATACACAACGATGTGGTTGTCATGAATATGTACAAAGAACTGAAAGTCGATGAAATGACAATAAAATGCAAAACTTCATGTTCATAATGGGAAAGGTCTTTGTGTACATAGGTTCCAGCATAGCCATGAGTAGCAACATCAACTCAAAATCACAATTAACAAAAATTTTCCAACTCGGAAATACTGAACCCCAATTTTATATTTTTAACTTCTTTTACTTGAGTAAATTTGATGAATGACAAATCCCATAGTTGAGTTATAGGAAGTTTGCTGTGTTTATGAAAAGTTTCAAAATATACTTAAAAATAAAATATGAAATTAAAATAACAAAAGACCTGGCTAAGACCAAAAATTTTTTTTATTATGGGAAAATTAGTCTAACGGGGTATCGGAAATGGTATCCATTTTTGAAGCGTACGTGGAAAAATTTGACGTGAAAATAGAACCCTCCTCAAATTTGGCAGATTTGGTCCCGATTTTACTAATTTAAAACTCTGTTTGCCTTTAACAAAAAATAAATGCAATAATCATATTTTATCAAAATTATTTTTGCGGAATTTCAAAATAAATGCAAAAGTTTTCTTGTTTTTACTGGGTTTTTTGGGTAGATTTAATTTAATTATTTCTAAATGCAGCTGAGTGTATTTTCCCCTTAACATTCAACCGAGCGCAGAATTATAGTTAGAGCACAGCTACAGTTTATGAATTTGACCTTCTTGAGTGCATTCATCTTGATACGCGATTCTATGCACATTGCATTTAGTATGTCAACTTAGATAAGTTTTGTTTTTTAATTTGTTCTTTACAACCTGATGCAGCGGATGTAGCATTATGATATATTATTGCGAGAATTTATAGATCAATCCGACCAAACCAAGTCTCAGATTTGCATGTCAGATTTAATTAAGTAGATCGTGCACATTAAAAATATTTCAACTTGGCGTCAAAGCATGCTTAGTACTGGGCATATACGTAACATGTTCTGATATTTCTTATGTGCTACGAAGTAGCATTACAAAAGGATTGTTTAAAATAACATAACGGATGCAAAGAATGACGTCGGTTTCAATAGTATTACAATCATTCCAGTGTTCCTATAAAATATCAGTCCCTTTTGTCGGGAATGAATTCAGAGGTTTAATACACCCCTATTTTCTCCTGTCACCAAAAAATGTTATTTCGCAGCTATGTGAATCCCACTTTCAGTCTAAGCTGAATCTAACGCTCTTTCCGGCTGTTTTTTTTTTTTCTTATTGTCATCAAAATTATTCACGGGTTTGTCAAATTTTGAATTTTAATAAAAAAGAAGAAACACGTTACAATAAGATAACAAAGTACTTATGTCATCATTATGACAGATAGACATAGGCACGCAGAGGATCACTCAATCAAATGTGTTTTCGATCCACACAATACACTTCTGCATTTATTCAAATCATTTGTCATAGCAGTTTTTCCCTCTTCTTGAGACTCTTCTAAAACTGCATAATCAGTGGTCGTACATCATTGAAAAAACAGTTAACGTTATTGGATTGCATGCCTGCAATCAAATGGTCGAATACCTCTCAAAATGGACCGTTTATCGCTAAAGGGGAATAGTGGCGAAATACTGATATTGATTTCCGACCAAAGAAACAGTTGAATATTTGCTTCGCAGTGCTTCCTCCGCGAATAGCCTTTTTTGGATTTAAATCTTCTTAAAATACCCAGAAGATCATTGCTGTTTTGTTTCCCGTTCATACCAACATATCCATGATTCGTCACCTGTTGCGGTTTTATAACGTCTTTTCAAGTTCTACGGTCAAAGTTTTTAATAATTTTTTTACAATAATTACCTCGAGCCTTTTTTCTTGCGACTTATAAGTTATGGTTTATCCAAAAAGAGTACTATTTCTAAGAACTATAGTAGCATAATCAAATGCAAGGATTTCTCTATGGTAAGATATGTCACATGAAGATTTTGGATTATGAGTTCTACATTTTTCCATTATTTTTTATTATGAGCTCTACATTTTTCCGTTATTCTCAATAATGTTAAAATTTACTACGCTGCAACGGAACGTAGTACTCCTCGTATTGTTAAAAGTCTCTTGGCTTTATACCACATAGAAATTTAAAGATACTACTTGCAGTCGATGTCGTTTTTCAAATTATTCTGTCTTGATATTGCAGCAATCATGACTCAAGTACCTCATATAATTGATTTGAATAAAGTGGTCGACCCGTATTTGAATGGTGGCAAACTTGTATCATGTGGTAGCCGATATCTGACAAAACCAGGCGAAAATTATGGCAGTATTATGCTTGCCATAACCGCGAATATTCAGCGCACAGACGGTGAAATTGAAGAGTTGCCACTTGTGGCAAAACTACCGCCGCTCACGAATGATATATATTGGGCAATATTTCAACCAGAACGAACATGCATTACAGAGAATGCAGTTTATCAATATTTAGGGCCGGCTATTAACGATTTACAATTACAAGCAGGCATACCGGAGGCGGACTTGTTTGATTGTCTTCCACGCTATTATGGTTCACGCATATCGTTGAATAATAAAGCAACGAAGGTGGATCGAGATGCAGTGCTAGTCCTAGAGAACTTACAGACATCGGGTTTTAAAGCTGGTAATCGACATAAAATGTTTGATTATTTGCATACAAGACTGGTTTTGGATATGATGGCCAAATATCATGCACTACCCATAGCTTTGCGTTTGAAGAGACCTTCTTTCTATGACGAAAACGTTCGTCCCTACTTTCGCAAGTTTGACATGAACACAGGCGTGGGGGAGCAAGGTAAAAAAGATCTTGATAAGGTAACAAAGTCGAAATGCATACGAAATTTGAAATTATAGTGTGGTTAAATTTTAGCAACTCATCAAGGATATGGAAATGGCAACGAATAATGATGTTGAGGTAATGGAACGTTTGAAAGCAAACAAGCGTATGTATGATGAGTATATGGCTGCTGACGATCCTGTTGACAGTAAATACACCACACTTTCGCATTGTGATATGTGGATCAATAACCTAATGGTCTTGTACGGTATACACACACATTTTGCACGTTAACTTTATGCATTTTTCGACAGTGTATTGCTTTCAGATGAAAATGGTTTGCCACATAAATTGAAAATTGTTGATTTCCAAATCGCTCAATATGGCTCAATCGCACATGACATCATTTTCTTCCTCCTCTCCAGTGTATGTGTAAATGTATTGGAACAGCATTACACTGAGTTACTCATGATTTATTACAATTCGTTTGTGCAGTGCTTACAAAGTGTGGGCGTCGATACTGCGGACTACACATATGTTGGGTAAGTATAAGTTAAGTGACCTATAGGCGAATTTTTAATTTTAAAATAATATCCTCTATGTCTGCACTATGTCTTTTTGAGAGCGGCCCGTTATATTTTAAGGTCACTATTTAAAACAAATTCGAGAATATCCATCGAGAATATGATCCATAGGAGGATTTGAAATTTTTGGTGGAAAATACAAAAAAAAGTTTATTTTCTTGAAAAACCCAATTCTTATTTGGTCTTACGTACTTAGTTGTGGCTATATTCCCAATTAGAGTTCGAACTGCAGTTATATATGAGGAGGACTCAAGCCGAATTACTCATTGAGTTGGGCATTACATCTTGATGCAGAGCTTGGCACAACAATCCAAAGGCGTAAGTCATCTTTTCGCTTCGCGGTCTGGTGCCAGAAACAGATTCGTAGCGTTGAGACATCGGGATCGACAGCTGGTCTTTGGTAGTATAAGTTGATACCCATAGAAAAAAATTCGAGTTAAACGGACTGCTGTTAACTAAAATCCTTGTACTTTAACATAGTCTACTTGGTGCTGGTGTCTTTTACTGCAAGGTGCATCTGCTATGCTTCTACGACGAATCTGTAAAATTCGCTTGCACATTATAACTTCGGTTAAATATATTCATACCGTTGATCAATGCATGACTCGACAGCACAATCATCCTCTGGGAAGTGGTCGCAGCTCCCAGGCTTCCGAACAGCCGCAACGCATAAGGGATATTTTTCGGCCCCTGCATTTACTACATAGCCAATAGATGTCTATGCAGTACCCAAGGTTAACAACAAAGTTTGACCCTATCAGACACATTGCGTAATGGGTAACACGCCCTTTACCCAACTTCCACTTATCTCTAAATTATTTTAATCGATGTTTGGGTAGAGGAAATCTAAATATCCGGAAATATCCTTCTCATTCCAAATATTAGGAATACTTAAAACTTAAAGCACTTGTTTCGTAAAACTTGAGTAATGGTTTTGTGAACGTTTCGAAAAGATCTGAATCGGCGTAGAAGTGAATGCAAAAAATAAGAGTTATACAACGAATTATGAATTAATTGTTTGATTTTGGAAGTAACAATTGCAAAGACTTGTAGTCGATTTTACCAAATACGTAAATTGAGTAATGGCTTATCTGCAATATTATGTTAAATTCATTCATCACTACAAATTTGTGGCGTTCTGTAAATTCATTATCGGTTTGATAAAAATTTATTGGTTTAAAAGTTTTGACCAAGGGGCGTATTAGGTTTCCTACAAAATTGTAACTTAACGAAGGATCGGCGGGAGTCCAAATCTCTTTAGTTGCATCTCAGAACTCCGTTTGATCATGATCGTTTCTCTATTTGTTTTCCTGTATGTCTGTCTATTGCTTTACTTTTATCAGCATTTAACTTGCCATCGTTCGAGCTTGTTTCAAGACAGATAATTTTTGAAAATTTGCGAAGTATGGGGATTTTAGATATAGCTGCGATGCTATTTCCTGAATAAGAATACAGTACTACAAGTAAAAAATTGTTTGTTTTTAAAGTTAACTATCTGTAATTCTTTACTACAGCACAAAAGAAGAAATCTACAGTTTTTAAAAAAAGAGTAGATCGCTTGCCTTAAAGACAAAGTTGACAGAAGATCTGTTTAATCAGAATAAAGTTCTTATGATAATACCTTATTGGTTTTTGAAATATTCTTCCACAATCGAATACAAGCCTCTGACCATTCCGAATGAAGTTCTTATATAAAAAACTTTAAAGAATGTAGCCGTTTGGAATTTTTTATTATTTATAATAGTGATAGGAGCTTTTTGAATTTTACTGGCGTACTGGCGCCACATCACATGGCTAATAAGAGTAAAGTGTCCGCATGTGAATCGTTTCAGATTTTACTATCCAATCAGGAAATTTGCATAGAATGCGAAGAAATAATCGTTTGCGACGTCGATCGAGGAATACCTGTCAGTCTATTTGTAATAACGATAAGTTGAGTAGTTTTTGCGATGCATCGATGACATTTTGCTACTAGGTGCATTTTTTAAGATGTGTGAACAAAATTGTAAATGTTTAAAATCGGTCACTTGCCTTGGATTTCTCTCATCGACCAAATCTTCATAAATTTACTTAAAAATCGTTTGAACCCACAGCATATGTTGTATATTCGTAATTTTGAATGTACAACTAAATAAAACATTTCACTTAACCGTCAAGTTGGACTCCAAAAAACGACAAAATCATGAAATTTGATTGAGAGTAAATAGAAATGTTTGTTATTATTAAAATTCGATCATTTTTCTTGGAAGTTCCGAAAAAATTACTTTTTAAGCATAGCTATTTTTATTTCAGTTGACAAAATCTCAATACAGAAGTAATTTATATCGACAAATATGTGGGTTCTACCAGTAGGGGAAGTTCTGGAATGGAAATGTTTTTCTAAAACTAGAAAATTGAGATGTTGAAGGAGTAGGAATTTGTTAGAATTTGAGCCGCATCAAATTCAGTTCTTATCGCAGAGCGGGTCGGTCAATGCTTGTTACATCGATAAAAACAAATAAAAGTCGAATGGATAAATGCTTTGATTGTATCCTGAGGTGGTTTTGCTTTGTGTGTACGTGCATGGAGTAAAATTAGTTGCCATGTCTATTGGCTCCATCAGGCAGTATTTATTGGGTTTGGCAAAAAGTAATTGCGGATTTTTTAAAAGAAAGTAAATGCATTTTTAATAAAACTTAGAATGAACTTTAATCAAAATATATAATTTCAATTTTGTTCGATAACCTTTTGCCATCT
The DNA here is from genome assembly GCA_001014675.1 of Ephydra gracilis. Classification (NCBI taxonomy): domain Eukaryota; kingdom Metazoa; phylum Arthropoda; class Insecta; order Diptera; family Ephydridae; genus Ephydra; species Ephydra gracilis. The sequence goes on from JXPQ01023268.1 coordinate 48,406, forward strand.
TCCCGGCAAATTTAGTATTCCACGCTCATACAACTTCTGGCCTTTATCTGCAAAAAACTGAACCAAGTGCGATTTTATAGCCTCATCATTGCCGAAAGTTTTACCATTTAAGGAGTTCTGCAAAGATCGNACCGAAAGTTGTACGATTTAAGGAGTTCTGCAAAGATCGAAA
>JXPQ01023339.1:500-15908 GCA_001014675.1 Ephydra gracilis
CAGAAATCGAAAATTGGCTTCTAACTCGGATCACCTCAAAAGACGAGACATTTTTTTGAGATGGAATTCAAAAATTGCCTGAGAGGTTGAGAAAAGGTAGTAACTAGCGATGGACAATACTTTGATTAATCTTAAAATTCCTTTTATTTTGAAATGAATAAACGGACCGAATAAATTGGTACTCCCAATAAAACACACAAAATTTTTTATCGTTATGGGAATAGTAAATTATACATAAAGAGGGTCAATTTTAAACCAGTCTGTCCATTCAGCAGCTAATGCGATTGTGCTAAATTTCGCTATCAATGTGTTAAAAAGTTTTGAACACTGAGCAGCAATTTTATATTTTTGGGCTGTGGAAAAGATCCGAAAATTTAATCAATTTATTTAAATATGCTAAATAGTTCAAAAAAATTATTACAAAATTTTAAAAACTACTCTACTTTATTTTACACTGCTCTTCTTTCTGCTAGTCTACTCTTCTGTAAGTAATCATGTTCTTAATTAGAACTCGAAAACTTCGAACACGAGTTGAAACATATTTATTTAGCTCATAATACTCATCACATTGAGGAATAGCTGTGAAGAACAATTTATTATTTGCTTTTATGAAGAAAGCTAGCGCTGTTTTGAGCTCTTCAATTTGTGAAGAGTAAGTTATGTTTTATTCACATTCATGTTTTCAGAGGACCGCACAAGCACCACAGGAGTTGGCTAGCAAAAACTATGGAAGCGGAACACGCTAAATGAATAAGCATTTGCTGACCCAAGACAGCCTCCAAGGCAATTTAACAAACACACTCAATTTTAATTGCTGCTACCTGCTATGATTTTCAATAACTTTCGCTGAAATGAAAATTAATTGCCTTGCCCATATCGAGTTCATTAGCTGTGGTTTCGATTGCTGTTCAATCTTTATTCAGCAGCAGATGTAACAATATTGCTGCACACAGCAAGCAGCAAATGCAGTCAAGCATGTTAGGCATAACAGCGAAATTGCAATATTGTGCCAATAGTCTTATACAAATAACAAACAAATGGTGCATTAGCATAAGCAGGAAAACCTTGTAGCAAAAATAGAAATTCATTTTCAACCTGCTAATTTCCCAACAGGTTCTACGCAACATAACTTTCCCGCAGGAGGTAATCCGAAAATGGAAAAAATGAAAACAATTACTTCTGACTGTGGTGGAGAAAACGAAAAATGTATTTAATTTCCGAACGGAATAAGTGAAGCGTTTGTATTTGAACAAATTCGCCAAGCTCTACAGCTCTTTGCAGCTGTTGGCTTTTAGCTGTGCTCTTGCAAGCTGACGCGTGCTGGCGCATATAACTGTGTGTTTGTGGCGCTGTTAAGCGATAAATTCAAATAAATCGTGTTAATTTAACCGCAAACGTTATACAAGCTACTCGAATGTAGTGTAGCAAATTTAATGTCCCTGCCTTTGTCGAAAAAAGTGCCAAATACACTAAGAGTGAAACAAATATTAAGAAAAATAAGTATTTTCAACAAACAATCAACAAAAGCACAGTGCGAAGAAAAACAAAGGCAACAAAAACACAGCCGCGAATACTCAGGCAAGTGTCGCGGTATGCAGGCGTGGGATTGTCAGTGGCACTGGCATGTTGATGCTGATTTTTTTTATAAGCAGCTGGCAAACACTGAAACACACACACACACACACACTGACGCACATTGTGACGGTGCCTGGTTCTAACTGCAGGCATGTGCCCAAAGCCGTAGTAAGTGTTTGTGTGCGGAAGACGATTTATTTGTTATCTTTAATCATTATTTAAATGTTAAGATATTTATGTTGCTGTTGTTGTTAATTTAAACGAGAGTTATTTATTTCGTACACACAATTTTGTGTGCATTAAAAAATGCTAAACAGCAAAATGGAGCAAGTAAGGCAAATAAATTAGCACAAAAACAGTCTGCACTTAAACCTCATAATGACTTAAATTAGATCGGATTTTCTTGGTCGCTAAATATGTGCACGCCGGCATGCTGTTTGCAATGCTTACCGGCACAGTCATGTTAAATAATTGTTGTTCTGGTGCTCATAATAAATTACATGCAATTTGTTGTCGTTTTATCGCAGCAATGTGTTGCTTAATACATTTGTAAAATGCTGACAGCCAATTGCTAAAAATTGCTTATGTGTACCTAGAGGTAGGCAACATTTTTTCGCACTTAAAGCAAATACAAATGTACTGTGCATGCCTAAAGCGTTATCGAAAGAAATTTAAAGTGTTTAGAAACTATTTGTTTGAGAATATTCTGAATTTAGCTTATGTAGCTATAAAATCCTAATGACTTATAATTTTCAACACTTGCAACACTGCTTGGAACGCAGGGTAGGCGCTTACTTACCATACCATTTAATAATTGAAAGTCACTTTTTCGACGTTCCTACAATGCTAATGTAATGCTCGCACTAGACTAGATGTACGTTTTTATGTCTAGTCGATTTGTAAATCTTCAATGAACGTAAAGCATATATGAATTTTTACTTTTGTATGGACGTGTTCACCGGTGTGATGCATGCTATACATATATTTATGCAATATATGCATTGAATTTGTGTNAGTTCACCGGTGTGATACATGCTATACACATATTTATGCAATATATGCATTGAATTTGTGTGTTTCCTATTTATTTATTTTCTCGGCTATATCAATATTTCAACATACATACAATCTACTAAATTATGCTCAGAAGCTGCAGTGGACCCTAAGCAAATGAAATTCTCGTATTGTGCAAATATTACGGGCAATCTTTGTTGTTGGTTTGGCTGTTGCTTACAGCGCTAAAACACATGCATATCTTTAACTCACACTTAATCGTGTACAAGTATATTTTAATAAACAATATTCATCTGAGAAGAGTGTGTTAAAATATATTGCAGACATTTTACAAAATATTTTATTTAAACTTTTAAGTACTTAAAATCTGCGCACAAGTACTTACATTAGAAAATTACTTAATTTCAAATTTTGCCAAATTATGTATTTACTGTTTAGCTGCTGCAGAGGACACATTATTAACAACCTACACTTAAATCTCTAAAAGGCACATCGAAATGTCGTGCATACACCTTAATCAACTCACAATAATTTATCATTACCCAATTAGCTATTAATTTGGAATTCTCAGGACATGAAAGCCAACATTAATTTTATATTGCTANTACCTTAATCAACTCACAATAATTTATCATTATCCAATTAGCTATTAATTTGGAATTTTCAGGACCGTTACTTCACATGAAAGCCAACATTAATTTTATATTGCTACAAACAAACTCGGTGGTGTCTCGGTTTTTGCAATATTTCAAAACCATTAAAAGTAACATTTCACAGGAAAATTCACATTTAAGCAGATGTAAGTTTTGATTGAACGATTCGACTCCGTGCATAAGCTCAAAAAAGCAACAACCACTCATTACTATTGGAAGCAAATATTATTTTGTTTATCTAGCCAAAAGACACAAAAACGAACTAAAATTGAAGCACTGAAAAGTGCTTATGTCTTATGCTCGTATAGACTTAAACAAGGCGACACGAGTTGTAAATATAGATATTCATCACTTAAGCTAGTAAAGTTTCGCAAAAGTGAACCTTAAGCAGCAAACAGTACAAAGCAACTCATAAAAACAATAAATATTTGCCAATAAATAATTGAAATTGTTCTTTTATAATTTGAAACAGTGATTAACCAAATTTATAGAGATTTTTCCACTCCTTCGAACAGGCGAACAGGCATCCAGCTATACCAAAATAAATGCGCTTAAGTCTATCGTGTTAAAAGCACTGAAACTAAGCTGTGGCCGACAGTATAACATAAGGCAGTTGATAATTAAGTAAGAAACAACATATCTGTTTAAATTATTCAGTATTCATTTCGTAAATTTAATATCATTCAACATTTTTTTAATTCTAAATGTTTACAATGGACTAATGCCTGTTGACATAACTGTACTGGAGGCGCCTCCGATTTTCATGCAATCCATCGCACTTTTGGTACTCACTTATTTATAAATTCACTGAATATTGAAACTGAATTATGAAATATGAAATGAAATGAAATGAAATATGAAACTGAAAATTTAAATGATAGAAATGTGTAATTTTTTCATTGAACCCTCTATTAGGACCACACTGTTGTACTGGAGGTACCTCTCACATTTATGCAATCAATCCCATTTTTGGTACACACATTGATTGAATTATTGAATGATTGAATTTAAATGATAACTGTGGGCAACTTTGCCGTAAAGCTTCGATTGAACTGAAAACTATGTCAATCATGTCCAATTTTAGAACACGGCGAAGTGTCTTCAAATTGATTGAAAAATATCAATTCTGACTACAGTAGTGTTACGGCTAACATTTTATGCAAATAAATAAATTAGAGGCACCAAAAAAAATATCTCGCGCATCTTAACCGATTTCAAACTATGATCTAACATTTTTCCATAGAATAGTTGTTTCAAATATCTTAAATCCAGCTCAAGTCGTTCTTTCAAGTTTTCGCTTACGGACATACGCACGGACAAACAAGCCTAAAATACAACTAACAAGTTGTTAAAATAGCTTATTAAATTTAATATAAACCAATATTAATTTTAAAAACAATTTTCGAACTTTTCAATTTTTATGGTAGCTAACAGTCAATAAAACTTTTAAAACTATCAAAATTTTCTACAAATTTATACTAAAAATATGCCAAATATATATTAAGTAAGAATTTTGCTTTTCTTAAAAATATGGTTTAAATATAAAAACAAAGTGAGGAATACACACAAAAAAAATCCAAATAAAGGCAGTTAGAAACAATCGAATTAAATCATCCTAATCACAGCTTAATAGATTTTTACGTTCTCTGACAACTAATTCACATCTATAATGAAAAGTCAGAAACTATTAATTATCTGAGACTTGAGGTCAAAATTAACAATGTAGACTTTGAAATCGAAAATTTCTTAACTATGGCCTAAACTTCGACTTAGTTGGAGGAAAACACCACTACTGTGTTTTACTGAAATTATATGTAAGACTTTAAAGATTCAGTAGAACTTTCACAATTGTTATTTCAAGCATAAACTGACTACACCTGAGCACATAATAATACAATAAATAATTTTCATAATTCAATTTTTTCTTTGGAATTTGCATGGTGCTTAGCTCTTACTTTGCCTACGGTACATTCGTTATTGCGCAGCGAATGTATGAATTATTGTTTTTTATATTGAAATATGCAAATATAATCAAAATAAATATGAAAATGGAATCGAAAACTGTTCGCACTTCCACTGGCATTTTAATTTATTATATCTTACGCTTTTTCAAAAATTTTTTGATTTGAATATTTTTGTTTACTATTTTGCTCCGGCTGCCTCACTCCGTTGGACTCTATTCATATCTTGTCATAAATGAATAAATTCCTATATCAAGAAGTTTTAAATTGAGTAAATGCAAAACAATGTCATAAATATATATAAACCAAAAATACATGTCCCATTGCTGCCTTATATTTATTTCCTATTTATATATATATTTTATTTTGTTTTATTTGTGTAACATTCTACACAAAGCAAACAAACGAACACACGATACCAACGGCAAAGTGTAAATACGACGTGAATGTTGTGCAGCATAAATCATACAACTTTGCTACAAATTAAAAAAAAATTTATTCATGAATAAAATTCTAACAGTGTAATACACAAAAATATGATGAAGAAAAAGCTTAAGAGGAGAATGTGCAATAAATTGTTTAACTCTCTTTGTTTACAGTGCGAAACAATGCATAGTATTTGAAGTTCAACCGCATTTAAGCGAAACAATAGGCAATTGAAAAAGAGTGTTAAAGAAATTTAAATAGCATAAAAATCTTAAAAACATGAGTTGAAAAAATCATTGGCAAAGACACAGATGACGTTACTAGTAACATATTTTTGAAGGTTCGAAGGTCAAATGTGCAAAGACCAGAAATATAATGCGGTAAAGAACTATTTTGCCAATGGGTTAACAAGAACAACTGCAACAAATCCATCAAATACTTTGCCGATCGCACCAGCTGACTGTAAGAAAGTGGCCATTGCCATCAAATGACACAATTTCGACAATACGACGGAGGTGTACCAGTGGCGAGAAGCTAAAGACTTACATTCATAGTCTGCAATATAAAAATAAGTCACATGAATGCATGCCAAGCGATTGGCATTGGGTCGTCCCTGTACCAGGTTGAAAAAGGGGAAATCCCAAAATTATGCCAACTACCGTTGCATTAGCCTCCTCAATATCGGCTATCAGATCCTGCCTAGTATGTGTAATACTGAAGCCGCATATGTCAAAACTGGTCAGATGCTTTAAGTGTAGTTTCTGTACTGGCAAATCTACCATCGATCATCCATTAGTAATCCCCACCACATTAATAACGCAGAGCACACCTTACGCAGCATTTTGATGCAAATACTCGATAATGGAAAAAATTATTTGTGCTGTGAGTTTGTACACAGAAGCATAAGCTGAAAATGTTGCCCAAAGTTAACCCAACTTTATTGCTGTATCCTCCAGATTTTTACGAATATACGTATGCTGTAGTCTTTCAAAGATTATAGTCTAATAGAAACCGTTGAAATGTGAAACTTCAAATTGCTGTTTAAGAACTTTCTGCGCCTAGGCTATAATGTACACATGAACAGCAATGATCAGCAAACGTAATAATTCGCAGTAATTACTCTTGCAAGAAAATCTTATTTAGGCTGGGGTGAGGAATAGTTTGATAGAGCTTTCTCTAAAACAAAAACCAGCATATTCAAGTTCCTCAAAATGCCGCTGCTACTCTTAAGCAAATCCACTTTCAAAATATGTTTTCGAGAGGAAAGTTCTAAGCAAGCTATGTGGCAATTATTGAGATGCTGGTATATTTCGCTGCTGATTAAAATGTGAAGGTATATGGCATCTACAAACCCAACGGATTCGGTNGTCTAAGCAAGCTATGTGACAATTATTGAGATGCTGGTATATTTCGTCGCTGATTAAAATGTGAAGTTATATGGCATCTACAAACCCAACGGATTCGGTACGTCATATGTCAACTATGGATAAGCGAAACCNTACGTCATATGTCTACTATGGATAAGCGAAACCAACGCACAAAGCATTTAATTCCACATTGATTGGTGGTAGTCCCAAAGACGAAGGCTAAACTTGCGTTGGGCGAACAAGTTTCTACAGCCAATCTAAATACTACAGATAAGTGACCGGTGCAAAACTACATTAAAATGGCACCAAATACTCCCAGGTCAAGTAGAATAAGGCATTTTCGGTTTACCTCTGCTTTGCTCTCAATTCTGCCGATTTTGAATTAAATATTTTTTTATGTTAAATATGATTTAGGCTGAAGATATCTGCGATGTGCTTCCAAACAAACCAAATTTGGACTCCGATCTAAAATTTTGTCAAAACTGTATACACCGAATTTTATTACCAATAGCGTAAAATCGGTAATGAAGTGATCAGTTTATGAGATGATTCTGATCAAACAGATATCTGTTTTGGTTTGATCACTCTTTTTTTAGTCAGACATACAAACAATTTCGTTTAAATTGAATTAAAAAATATTCATATGGAATGCCATAAGAATCAGTTCGAAGTGANTTTTCATCAAAATTTAATTAAAATATATTCATATGGAATACCATAAGAATCAGTTGGAAGTGAGAACATAGCTACCATGAATGTGGAAAAAGCACGATGCTTATAAGCAAACATGCGAAAATTTCTTAAAANTTGCTCTTTGATGTGAATTCCGGGGATAAATTAAAAAAATATTTTGTTCACTTTTTTTGTTACATAAAAACTAATGCTTACTTATCTTATAAGCAAACATGCGAAAATTTCTTAAAATAATTATATCTCACGAATTCTCAAAATTTCTATTCAGGCTTGTAGGGACATAAAACGGAATTAGCGCCTAACCTCAATCAAACTCAAGGCATGTTAGAAATTAAAATAAGTACCATAAAAAGAGCAGAGTTGGATGAAAAGCGGATGAAACTCCAGCGGAATTATGTGATCAGAAAAGTGTGTTTTAAGCAATACTAGTCTCATTTATTAAATTAATTTCATTATTGATTCGACATCCATTTTATCAATAATTCTTATTAACATGAGCATGCCTTAGTGGGAGTCAAAAGGTACTTTCAGTGCACCTATGTAAACCAAAGAGACACTTTTAAGTGAATTAAGGCACACACATCCATCGCATGGAAAGAATTTTCTTGAAAGAGATGTAATAAATACGTTCAATTGCTCTGGAAAAATATGGAATTGATTGCAGGAAATTTTGAGGTATCCCCAGCATACTCATGTGATTCAAAATTAGGGTTTTAAGTAAAATTAGGCACACAAAACAATTAAGATCTATGAAATTTTAAATAAAGATTGTCAATGCTTCCAATTGACAGTGGAGATTATCTGGTGAATAACAAATACCGCCAGTATCAATAAAACGCCAGAACAATAGTTTTTCATTTTGAATTTCAAGCTGAATGATTTCATTTTATGACCAGTGTTTTTAATAATTTAAAAGCCACTTGTAACAAACTATCGACCTATTTTGAGCAATTAAAATTATCGAATTTATCTGGCACACTAATTTTACGCAGTACTTGCAAATTTAAGCGCGTCATAGCATATCGCATATCTTTGTTCGTTTCTGTGGCCGATGGGAACAATTTAAGAATTTGTGTTAAAATTGTAATAAAGCGCAATGTTCTAAAGACTCTGAGTTCGTGCGCAGAGCGCAATATAACAACATTTTAAGAAATATTGTAATGTCTTAAAATTTAAAGCGACTGAGTCTAATACTTATCATTTCATTACGTTCGCAGTGTTTTTTCGAGCATAAGCTTTTCTTCATAATAAGCTCACAATATGCGCTAACTCATTTTATTTGCGTTTATTTTATGCTGTTGTAGAATTGCTATTTAAGCACTTTTTAATGAAGTCAGGTTTAGTTGTTATTAATATTGACGAGTGAGTGTATGCCATTTTGTTAAGCTGCAGGAAATAGCACAAAAATGAAAATACGCCTAAGTGCATGCAACAATTTTTGAAAATGACTAAATGCTTGCGCACAACACAATGCGCCTAATCAGCGTGCCTGCAGCTGCGTTAGGCATAGCACTTTACTCATGCTTGGTTTCGTGAAAGCAGCTTTATTTTTATTTCCGCTTTTTATTTGTATTTTTAATATTACTTAACGGCCGCTTTAATTATTACAATAAAATTGTGCTGCTGCTGCTACTGCTCAGCTTTTTGTTTATGCTGTTGAACTGTTTAAATTTTAAGTGCTCAACCAGAAAATGCCTTATTTGCACAGCAACAAACTGGAACGCAATCGCAAATAGAAAGCATGAAATAGTGAGAGCGAGTTAAGCTCATGGTTTATGCAGCTGGCGTTCACTTAAATGCGCTACAACGACTGATGCCACTTTTCCGTTAACTATTATTTGCTTTTAATTTAATTTCATTACATTTTCTGCTGCTGTAGTGATACTGCACAGCAGCAAGCGCACACTTGCGACTTTTAATCTGCTTATTATTGCTTTGCAATGATAATTTGCTCTGCTTTTCCACCATTCTTCTGCGATTCGGCTGAATATTTTGTTTTTCCATTTTAACTCTGGTATTTTAATACTTATTTTTAATGAGTTGCCATTTGCGGTATTGCTTTTTTGTTGCTGTTTTGTAGAATTGTTCTTTCGCGCATATTAGAATCTGCTTTTACAATTATATTGACAACAGCTGTGGCTGGCATTAGTTAATGATAATAGAACGCTATAAAAAAAAATTATGTGTGCTTAATGGCAAATGGCTCACCAACGCCATTAAATTTGTGAAAGGGAAATCAATGCAAAGACTGGTCACCTGGTCAGTGCTAAGCAGTTTGCATGCAAATATTTCAACATTCAAGATCGTGTAGAGCAAGTGATGATTAAGTCAAATGTGCGCTTTACACATGAGACAAAATGGTAAAAGCGGTTGCGAGCTCAATTTTACTTTACCAATTACCGCGAGACCACACTGGCTAGCTGTCAGTCCATGCCATGCTTGGTAAAACGAGCAATAAAAGGAAATTCTTCTTGGTAGCGAAGACCAAACAGATTTATAATATAACATATTACAGATGTAAGCAATCCAAAAACTTTAAAATGTAATTTCAAAATTTTTCTTAATTAATTTTTGTTTGAATTTCAAAGTGATAATACATTACGCCACACAGCAATTCACAAAGATTATGAAATTTCGAAAGTCATTATAGAAAAGACAATATTTTCCAATTGCTGTTAGGAATGGTAACCTTAAAAAAATCTTTGCTACGTTCACTGAATACACCATATAATAAAAATAAGATTGTCGGAATTATTTTGGATGGTTGTGTTGGCTGCTCTCTCGTCTGTGCTGCTACTGTTCCACGAAATGCTCAAATAGTGCTATGCTATGCAGCAAACATTTTGTAAAATTAACTACGAAGTTTCAAGGTTCATTTAAAAATTTATTTAAAAAAAAATAAAAATTTTAGCAATTTTATTTCTATTTAGTTTTGGAATGAAGTGATTTGTTGGCACTGCCTTTCAACCATTTTATTTATTTGTTTTTACAACAAAAGGGGCTGATTTGTGTACTAAGTTTATAATGATGTTGAATATTTTAATCTTTATTTTTGTTGCTTATGTTTTGTTTTTTGTTTCTGCATTTGTACTTTGTCTGCTGTTACTTTTGGCAGCATAAAGTATGCAATTTAATGTCAACAACTGTTGTCGTAGGAAACAGCACAGTGATTTGATGGCTCTTTTGTTGTCATAATCTCAGTTGGTGTTAGCTTACCCTGGTATCTCAACATTGTACAGTTGCTGTTTTCTTCACCTTTTACTTATTTTTATTTTTCCACTTTTTTATAGATTTATTCTTTGAATATTTTTTCATTACAAAATTTATACCTGCAATAACCAGGGTCAAGCAATGATTACAAAAGCAGATGAACTTTTTAATTTTCTTTCATTGCAGAAAGCAATGCTGCAATTATTTTAAGATATTCAATATGAGTATTTGAGCTTGATGAATTTCTGCAATGCCAAAAGTCAACCACAATCTATTGAGCTTACCTATATTGGGATTGGTATTAACCAACCACTGCAAACTTTGTCTATGGGTACTGTCAAGAAGAGCAACTTCACCGTTTAGTTGCAGCATAGCGCAAACATTTTAATATTTATATAGAAAAAATCTGTTATTCATCGGCATTGGATAAATAGCACTCTAACGTACTTTTGCTATAAAACTACAACACTGTAATCAAGATTATAGCCAAAGCACTCCGGCCAAATCTGAATTTCGCAAAGGCCTGACAACCAATCCAGTTCATGTCTATGGGAAATAAACGGAGTATTGACGCAGTACCGCGCATATAAGCCTAATTGAGTACTCCACAGAGAATTCTACAGATGACTGAAAGAAATAGAGATAGCGCAATATTTTCTGTGTAAATGACTCGTACTACAAATTACTGGACGTGAACACTGTTACTAAAACTACACTTTAATAAGACTCAACTATTTTCGTACTGAAACTGCAAGCATGCACATGCACTGCAATGGCTGGAAACACTTCTAAATTAAAATTCACCTGGTTCTCACTGTCAATCGCAGCATTTTCAGCTTACCTCAACTATTGGTTATGCCAAGATGTATCTGTCGGCCAAACACTTAAGGTTTTCTTGAAAAAACTGCCTCAATAAATAAAAATAATACTGAAATCATAAATAGCTACACAAAGTGAGAATTATGAGACGACGGTTTAAAATGACGTTGGCAAATGCTTGACATTTACCGACCTTTAGACCAATACATATATCTGTCGGCCAAACACATAAGGTTTTCTTGAAAAAACTGCCTCAATAAATAAAAATAATACTGAAATCATAAATAGCTACACAAAGTGAGAATTATGAGACGACGGTTTAAAATGACGTTGGCAAATGCTTGACATTTAACGACCATTAGACCAATACATACCTATGCTTGATCATGTGTTTAATTGAACCAGAAACACCAACTACAAAATCATAAATTAAAAAACATAATACGATCGCTGTAGCCGTACTAAAGAGCTTGGTAAATGAGGTACTGAATGTTTGGCATCGATTCGCAAGCTTCTTTTTAGCTTAGAGTACAGACAATTACCAGATTTGGCAATACATTTTATGAATTTCTATTTATTCTCACATTTAATATTAAAATTTGCCATTTGTGCATTGTTCAAAATATGAAAAGTGCTCGTTTACGTATCGGCCCGCAATACAGCTCGGCCATATTGACTGATGTGTGCATCTATTGCGCACTAAAACAACATTTCCCAGCAAACTAAAAAGCTTAACAGGTTTTCCCAGTTGTGAGCAGTTGGTTGCTTAATTGATTTGAAGCCAAAACGTTAATGTATTTAATGATTCGCTGTTTATGCAAGCATTGCCCAAACTACTTTGTAATTGTACTTAAATGAAATGACTTTTTCAGAATTAATTATAGTTGCAGAAAATACTTCACACCGCAAAATTCAATGCGCTTGAACTTATTGATAATTGCCACCGTTTTTTATTTTTTTTTTTCATTGACGCGCATAAAGTTTTCAATATTACTTTTAAGTGAGTTAAACAGCAAGAAAGGGCAAATTGCAAATGCAAAAATAAAAATAAAAAAGGCGTAGTTGCAAAAGCTAGCCGTCATAATCATTAAATTTTATTTATGAATTATGGCAAAATTTAACTTTTGAAATTACTTAAAAATCTGCTTGATACGCATAGCATGTAAAAAGAAATAACCAATCAAATGCTCACAGTACGCAGGAAAGTGAAAAATGCATTGGGCATAAGCAATTCATTGCAAACTTGCAGAAACTTGTGAGTGCAGTCAAGTATTAAGCACACAGAAATGAGCAAATTAAAAATCATGGAAGTGTATGCAGCGAGATAAGAGCACAACCATGTTAACATGGCCAAGAATTGGCAAAAGAAATACATTAAGGCGAGCAAACGACGAAAAATTTATAAATTGAATTAGTACTCAACATTTGCACATTGAATGCAAGATTAAAGTTCTTTTAACTCTGCAAAACTTATGATTTTTTCCAGCANNNNTTATATTAAAGCATCAATCAGTTTGATTACCGTTTTTGTGATTTAAAGAACATTAAGTGTAAAGAATTTTTTTGCAATTTTTAATTATAAGTTTAGGAATTTTTTGGCATTTCTTATTTTTAAGCATAGACGAAAGTGATATAGCGATCAACCCCAGCTCAGTTACAAATTAGCATACAACCACAATAGGCAGCATGTTACTTAGGTACAGCAGTAGTAGAAATTAAAATAAAATGAAGTGCAAATTTTAAGACGGAATCAAGCACTTGAAGAGAATCAGACAATGCCAGATCTCTCTACTGGCACTCATCAAACGACAATAAGCTCAGACACAATTAATTNGAAGACGGAATCAAGCGCTTGAAGAAAATTAGACAATGCCAGAGCTCTCTACTGGCACTCATCAACCGACAATAAGCTCAGGCACACTTAATTCTNAGAATCAGACAATGCCAGATCTCTCTACTGGCACTCATCAAACGACAATAAGCTCAGACACAATTAATTCTGTTGCACACGAACATATCAAAGGCCTTTGCATGTTCTCCACAAACAAAAAAATGTGTTCAATTTAATTTAATTTAAGCTGTATCCAATTTAATCTAAAAGCCATCGTTACAATTCTTAAATTTTAAATATGATGATTTACTAGAATAAAGTCTCTACAACGATTCAAATGAATACTCATTTAAATGACTGAACGAAGAAAACACAAAAAATATAAAGACGAGTATTTTATGATGGACTGATTTATGATGGACTGATTGCATAACAGGTATTAAGTGCTTTGAAATAATCATTTTGGAAATATATGTTCCCTAAAGATATTTATAGAATCTGGAAAAATATTCAATTGAGTGCTGTACGTGCGTACAATCTTTTTATTCGCAAACCGAGCATTCATCTTCATAGCATAAACTTTATTAATTCATTCTACTAAGATCTTTCTAATGAACATATTGAATGCCAAACAGTGAACCTATTTTACATTTTCTGTCTCAAATGTCACGTATTTATTTTACGTACTTCGATAGCAATTGTCAGCGAAACAAAAAATAATTTCATGTTGAAGGGTCGTAGTCCGTAAACAACATTCGGAAATTATGCTGATTTCAATAGTGCAACAATTCCCTAACTTCTTTTTGACTGCAGATTTAACGCAATTGTTGCCACCTTTCAGAAAACTAATTTTTTTTCAATTTTTTTTTGCTCATGAAAAAGCGTCATTAAGTTCAGAAACTCGCAAAGAATAAAAGCATTTATTTCCCGAATAAATCAGTAATTAATATCATTCATAGAAATGGTCACTAACCCAATGAGCTTATGCTGGAGAAGCTTGATAGTTCAGACACAAAGATTTTTTAAAATTACTCCATGCCGAAAAGGCAAAAAGACAACGAATAGTTGCAGCAGAGTCTGAGATATTCAATTGCAGAATGAATCTAGTGAGAGGAAGAAACAAAAATGAAATTCAAGCAACGGTAATGAAACACTCACTGAAACGCTATTTAAGTCTACCTACAAACAGTAGCCAAAACAATATTTCGGTACTCCTATATTGGCTTCTGAGCAGCAAGGTAGCAAGTGAAGATAGCTATTTTCTGCTGCTGTGCATCTAATATAAATAACATTAGCTCTAATAAAACCGTGTCACGCGTGCTATATTTAAGTTAACAAATGCCATGCAATTTCTCAACAATTTTTAAAGCTTCCTAATAAATACATCATTCAAATAGCTACACTCTTCTGCATGATTCCTATAAGCATTCCTTTGTTGGCCGTTAAGAAACAAGCTGGAAAATGTTACACACGAGATGTCAATAATGGTACAGATTTTCTGAAAGCAAATTCAGTGGATGCCTTCTGATTTAAAGATTGATGCCGATGACCTTTTTTCAGAGCTCAATATGGCTATATCTTTTGACCCGAGATTTTTGTTGCATTTGCCGAATCGCAACTAGCTTTAAATGGTGTCACTGAATAAGACAAAACAATTTTTATACATAGTTCAGGAATATGTAGTTCCATTTTATAATATATGAATGCTTTTTTCTCTGACAATAAAATAAAGATGTGATGGACATAACGAATTTATTTTCCTTCTTTTTCATTTTGAAAACCATAGTAAATTTCATTAAATCATTAAGAAAATAAAAAAATAAAATAAAAAAAAAAATAAAATAAAATAAAAAATAAGC
>JXPQ01023388.1:68166-80044 GCA_001014675.1 Ephydra gracilis
ATATACAGTATTTGAAGCTGTCTCAGTGTTGCAAAATTTGAAATGGGGCGTCGCTGGTCGAAATCGTGCCAAATTGGAGTCTACCTTGAAGGATATGGGTACAAAAGCAAATAAAAATTTATCAAACGTACCCATCATCATTGCTGATATTGGTGATGAGTCATCACTTGTGGAAATGGCCAAACGCTGCAAAGTGTTAGTGAATTGCTGTGGACCATATCGCTTCTTTGGTGAACAGGTGGTAAAAGCATGCATTGAAGCAGGCACGCATCATGTTGATGTTAGTGGCGAACCTCAGTATATGGAAACAATGCAATTGAAGTACAACAAATTAGCCCAAGCACGAGGCGTGTACATTATCTCAGCGTGTGGTTTCGACTCAATCCCAGCTGATATGGGTGTTATTTTTATTGAAAAAAATTTCGATGGAGTTGTTAATTCAGTTGAGACATACTTGAAAAGTTCCACCAAAGGTCCACGTACTGGTGGTGCTGGTATACATTATGGCACATGGGAAAGTGCTGTTTATGGTTTGGCTCATGCCGCTGAAATGAAAGCAATACGCGCTAAGCTCTACGATACTAAATTACCAAAATTCACTCCGATTTTGAAACCACGCCCAATCATATTCCAGTCGGACGTAGTAAATGGCGTTTGTCTGCCTTTTCTAGGATCAGACCGCTCAGTTGTGATGCGTTCGCAACGGTTCCTTTATGAAAGCGAACGCAAACGCCCTGTGCAAATGCATGCCTACATTGCTTTTGGATCATGGTTTGCTGCTTTGATGGTCGCCTTTTACGGTATCTTTTTTGGGATAATGACTAAATTCGCATTTGGACGCAGCCTGCTATTGAAATACCCCAAAATATTTTCTTTTGGTTTTATTTCCCATGAGGGTCCCACTGAAGAAAAAATGGAACGAACATTCTTCTCGATAACAATGAAGGCAAATGGCTGGCCGAAATCCGAACGTTTAGCTGAACCCACTGATCAATTTACTGAGCCACCATCGAAGACATTAATGGTTAAAGTTTCGGGCCCAAACCCTGGCTATGGCTCCACATGTGTCGCTTTGTTATCAGCTGCTGTTACCATTATTAAGGAAGCCGACAAAATGCCGGGAAATGGTGGTGTTTTGCCGCCTGGAGCTGCTTTTGCCAAGACCAGCTTAATCAGCGAATTAGAAAAGCACGAACATGGCATTAAATTTGAAATATTAGCTAATAAATAAGCTGTTGATTGTTGTCTTTGGTCTTTACATATTTCATGTAAATATCTATTTCGAAAGTTTTTTTTTTCAAACATCAACTTTTGCGTTATCTTACAGCAAGTATGTTTGCTGCTATTATCATTTTCTCAATATAGAATATAAATATGTAAAAATGAATGGATTTGTAATTTTCTATTATGCTTTGGGGTACGTGAATTTGCCTTATTTGGAATTTGATATTTAAGTAATTTATTAGCTCAGCCCTTCTGCAGAAATTACATGCAGTGCGCTAGTGATATTGTTAAACAGATCAACGCATATAAAATGTTATGGTACTGAGTTGTATTCGTTGTAAATCCCATTTACGTAGGTTGTGTTATTTTTAAACAAAAAATACCGAAAGTGATGAGACAGTTGAACTCTTATTATGAATAATATTTATTATGAAATATATTTAATCCATAAAACTTGAAAATTGAAATAAAATGATGATTGTTTGGTTGTATCTCATATGATATAAATATAACCGAGAACGAAATTTATAAAAAAAACTTAAATTATTGCAGTATATATAAGAACTGCTTAGTTTGTTTGCTGTAGTATAGAATGTTAATGCGATATCTTCAAAAATGAGAGATTTATTTAAGAACGTCATATAGTGATTTTGATCGAATTGTTCAAATGCTTCTATACCAAATTTTTTGAAATGTCATGAAACAGCTAGCTAGGGGCGGTATCCGGCAAAATATTATGTCACGACCCAAAAATATCTCCATACGAAATTTCATTATCATGCGATGAAATACCTGGGTTGTTTTCGTGAAATCGGCTGTGAACGCTCTTCGGGAGGTCCCCGAAGTTAAGGATCGCTTTGCCCGTTCGCGAATTTTACCTCAATTTATACAAAAACAAAATACAACCAATAACCAAATTTCATCGATTCATCTCAAAAAGTACTCAAGTTATCACAGACAAACGGACATCGCTTAATCATACATTTTCGGAAACAATTATGTCTATGCATAACATACTCTGCACAGACTCAAAATACGCACAGCAATTGACGGATGGGTATAAAAATCATTTTATAAATTAAATACGGTGTTCATATGAATTCGATGGTAAAATTCCTTTTGAACTTTTGCTTATCCAATGCTCGTATTTCACCTTAAATTGCATAAAATTATTATATTAGACTTTTCTTTGCAAGGACCAAAATTCTTTTACTTTAACAGCTCCTAAACACTTTTAAAATTTTTGGTTTAATGTCATTTAACAAATTCTCAATCGAAGTGAAGTTAGAATCGAAGTTATGACATTCACAAAAGACAAATGCCTTTTCCTTCGGATCATTTGAGTCTGGCCAAACGCGTGTCATGAAAATGATACTCATACTATGTTCCACTATCTCTCTTATGTATCTAGGAACAAAAATTGATTTTGTGGACAACGCAGCAATATTGGTCCACCTGGTTAACCATCGTTTCGTCTATCCACAGCATATTTTTCCAAACTGAAAACGAGTGTTTATGACCGAAGCCGCTTTTTCTTGACAAGGCGCCCAAAAACAATGTTAGAGGGCGATCGTGCAGTGTCCGACAACTCGTTTTTGAGTTATATTAATCAAATTAGCTTTCATATTTTACATAAAGCCACCTCAAGTTGAAAAACCGATATAAGTCCATTAGTATGAAAATTTTAACCCCGATTTTACAAAAATATGGATAATAGGCAGCGGCTTAATCGAAACTAACTGAAATTTGGCATTGCTGCATTGTTTCTACATTTCTATAGTATTTTCGAGTTCGATCATTATTGGCCTAAACTTTCGTGTACAGTTTCTTCAAGGTTTACCCTAAAATGCGCATCACAAGTAACTGGAATTTGGTTTTGAATCATGTTTGGACCATCACAAATACTCTTCAACAATTTTTCCGTTTTCGGTGAAAACAAATTAAAAATTAAATTTTGTTTTTATAGGTTCCTATAAGCCGTCCAAATACACCTGTAGTCGGGCTACAATTTTCGATAGCCTCCGTAGACCGTTTCCAGAAAATTGAAAATCTTAATTCATTGCCGGATAGAAAGAATTTTGAAATCACCAAACATGGACCCAATCGATACAATATTTTAGTTTTCTGCGTGCTACGCCCCGAAATTTGAAGAACATACGAATTTTTGAATTTTCGTTTCCAAAATTGAAAGCAATACGGTTCTATCTTTTCCTTTTTTCCTTATGCGCAGTTGTTATAATAAGTGCTAACTGGATAAAGTTATTTACTAAAAAGGAAAGAATATTATAAGAATTAAATAATTAATAATTATAGAAAATTTGTTGTTTAAACAATACAGGAGTCATTGGTATACTGTAGTCAATTGTGGCCCAAGAAAGAAATTCTTTGCGTAATAAATAACATAATTGTGGGTGAACGTAATAATGGATCAGATCTGCTTTTTTGATCAGGCTATTTGAACACGTGTTTCAATTGTTCTATGTTCGATTCGATGAAAACGTGAACCTTAATAAAAAGCAATTGTGTGTGGATGTATTTTGGCTTAGCGAAGCGTGTCAGTCAACGTATTCGGATGGTAACTGTACTACTGTCTTTGGTAAACTTGCCTCATTGTTTGCGAACGCTGTTCTTTCCAATAAAAAAAATAATTACTTGATTATAACGGAACTGTAGAAGGCGTCCATGCGTTGGTCTCTCAGAATGCTTGATAATATGGTCCATGCTCGACGGCGAACACAAAAGTATAAGAAAGATTTGATGTTAAATAAAGAAAATACGCAGTTTTTAGATTTAAACCTTCGGCGACTGCTGTACCAAGCGAAAAAAAAAATTAAAATATTAAACCTAATAATTAAATCAATAAATTTTGAAAAAATTTGTTTTTTATAGTGAAACATAAGATTTACAAATGATCTCTCACTTTACGATACTTGCTGTACGCTATTGTAAATCTGTCTGAACATAAGACATTGAACTAAATTTAAATTACATTTTCAAATACAAATTTGTTTGCCTCTTAGTTTCAACGAGTTATTAAAACTATACATTTCCTCGCTCATTCTATGGACTTATTCGTTTTTTTGATAAGTACAAAAAAATAAACGTGTTGTCAAAATAATAAACAGCTGTTTTCAAGAAATCAAATTGTATCGTAGAAAGCAAGTCGTATAATTTATAATTGCTTTAAATTCACTTGATTTCAATAAAAATTGTAATAAAGAAAGGTGTTATTTTAAAGGTAACGTGTGAGTTATTTTTAATTTAGAAATTTACCTGAAACTCAATACTCATAGTTTTGTACAAGAAAAACGCAAAAATTGAAATGCTATTGACAAAAGTGAGTCAATTGCCACGGTTGGGAAATGGTCTTTTACGTTTATTTACCACGAAAGGTACTTCCAACCAAGTGGTGCTGGAATCGTTGAATCAACGCGAGTTGATCCGCGTTAAGGGGGATGACGTTGTTGGATTCTTGCAAGGCTTGGTGACAAATAATATGACCAATTTGAAAACAACGGGTACCGATGCGAATTCAATGTATGCAATGTTTTTAAACAAAAATGGGCGCGTGTTGTATGACACCATTATCTACAGCACACTTGATGCCAACACATATTTGATCGAATGTGATGCTCGCATATCGAATGAGTTGCGTCGACTCTTACGTTTGTATCGCGTACGCAGACAAATTGAAGTGGAACCGGCAGATCGGGAATTCAAACCTTGGGTCGTGTTTAATCCACAAAAAGCAGCAGAGCCTATAGTTGATACAATACAACCTTCAGAAGAGCTGTGCGCAATACACGATCCGCGTTTACCCCAGTTGGGTATGCGTGTGTTGACTACGCCAAATACCAGTTGGAATGATTTGTCCAGTTATTTCAATCGGCGTTTCGATGTGGAGACGCTCAAGCCAGATATGAATGAAAATTATCGTACCCGTCGCTATTGCTATGGCATTGCAGAAGGTGTTGACGATATGCCCCCCGGTCAATGTTTTCCATTAGAAGCTAATGGTGATATATTAAATGGCGTAAGCTTCAATAAGGGTTGTTACATCGGCCAAGAGTTGACGGCGCGCGTCTTTCACACTGGTGTAATACGAAAACGCGTTATGCCACTACGTTTAACTGCAGCCTTACCCAATAACGTAAGAGACGTGCAAACAAATGCTGGCGCCAAAATAGGAAAAATACTTTCTGCATACAATAAAAGAGCACTAGCGCTGATGCGTGTTGATCAAGCGTTGCGTTCATCCGAACTAGTCATTGATGGTGATTTATGTTATGTGGAGAAACCGCAATGGTGGCCAAATGAATTTGGTGCAAGAAATGTGGCTTCGATGCGCGATTGAACTAATTTACCAAACCGACATACCAACAAATAGTTTGGTCAAGTTGATATAAATTGAAATTATTGTAACTACTTTTGTTAAATTCTATGTAGACGAATGCAAATTTAAAAATAAAGTTGTTTTTATAGTGAACTGAAAGCAAATGTTGATTTAGGAATTATGTTCTTGCAGGGGAGTCTGCGTTTCAATGGCCGAAGGTTCACCACAATCAAGCAATCAAATTCATTTAAAACATTTGGATGAGGATGAAGTACTTCTGCATATCAAAAATGAGGAAGAAGAGATACAGAGGTTAGAATTACCCTTAACAACGAGCACAAAAGATGTTACAGCAAATGAAAACACAGCAAAAGATGAACGAATTGCAGACTTGCCATTCCACTGCAGTAAATGTGGTATGCATGAAATGGTGCATTACTATGGCAAAGTGCCACATTTTGTGAAAGGATTGGAATTTCTAGAGGATACCTTTGTCATGCGTGATCCATTTCAAGCGCCACCTCCACGCTGGAAAACAAAGCCGGAGTATTTCATTGCTATTGGCGCTCAGTGTAAGGAGTGCAAGAGAACTGTTTGCAAGGATATTGGTTGCAGTTTTTACTATACCGGCTCATATTGTTTGCAATGTGCAAAAAATCTCATGAAAAAACTACCCGTTGAGGCACAAGTAAAGCTACGCAAGCAACTATCCGCCACAGAAAAATAAAATTACGTAATGTTGAGAAATAAGTAAAATTCATTTTTTCAATTGTGTTTTTATATTTAAAAGTAGAATTCATAGGTTATGGTCACATAGTTGCATTAACGATCAGACTTTGGCTTAGGTGCAATTTTCTTTGCCAACACCTTCATTTGATTATTAGTTTTCTTTTTATTCTTTTTCTTTAGACTGCCTACTTTAACACCGCGATATTCACTCTTTTTCTTTTTTTTCTGTATTTCGTCATCTTCATGTTTGGTTGTTGTCAATGATGCTCCTTTGTTTTTTTTATTTTTCTTATCATTCAAACGTTTTTTGGCACCTTTCATGCTCGTTTTCGCGGCATTAGCCTCAGCATCACGCCTTTCTTTAGCACCCAGTTTCTTGTGTGAATAACGTTCAACATGAATGGGGCGCTCATCAAGTAAAGTTTCATTGAGTTCTAAAGCCAAGCCTACCGCATCTGGTGTTTTGAAACAAACATAAGCAACTCCTTTACAGCCCTTTTCACCGTCCCGCAAACATCGTACATAGTCAATTTCGCCACAACTAGAAAATATTTCACGCAAACTGTTCTCAGTTGCAGCTGTTGGGGAATTAAATATTTAAGAGCGGCTAATACCAGTACCTTCGAGTCACTTACTATATTTCAAGTTTCCCACAAAAACAGTGCGTTTTGCGTCGAAAGAACTTGACTCATTTTCAGTTGACACTGTTTTAACTGATGCTGGTGTAACGCGTAAGTGATGACTTTTGAATTCAAATCCATTTAAATCCAACGCTTTTCTAGCTGTTGCTGCATCTTTAAGCACCACATAGGCAATTAACGTTCCAGCGGCTTTGCGCATTTTATGTTTGTAGATAAGTTTACCACCAGCGGTTCTAAGGCGTACTGCAATGACTTCACCATACTTCTGAAATAAACGAATTAGTTGCAGCCGCTTTGTGTTTGTAGGCAGATTGCCGACAAACACTGTTGCAGTATCTAACAGCGGAGATTCATTTTAATGTAATAATTAACAAAAAAAATTAACTTACCAGAACCGCTAGATTGTTTATTTAACAACTTGACTTTATCATTTTTGGTTTTCTGTTTCAATGTTTTTTCATCTCTTTCGTTTTGTTTGCCTTTTCCTACTTTAGAAATTTCGACTGCACGTTCATCGTTGTCTTTTTTGGCCTCGCTAATCTTTCCAGACGTCTTCACTTCTTTTTTAATTGGGTCATTAGGCAGACTGTCATGGGACTTGTCTTCTTCCGGCGCGTTTCCCTTATTCAATTGTTTCTTAACTTTTTTCTGTAGTTTTTTGGCTTTTTTCTTTTCAATTTTTGCCAACTGAGCTGGAGTCAGCTTAGCCGCCACAGAATTTTTATCATTTTGGGGGTCGTCAAGTTTGAGTAGTCCTGCCTCTTCCGCTGCAATTATATTGGCCTTGTTTATTTTCTTTTTTTCTTTGTCAATTTTATTCTTTTTTATGGCCTTATCTAATGTTGCAATCTTTTGTTCAACATTTCGACTTTTCTCCAACCCATTATCGATTATCTTAATGGCTGGATTTGTATTCGAGTTCGCCTCGAATTCATTTTTTGTGTTTTTCTTGTTTTTCTTAAATTTAGTTTTCTCAGTTACCGATTTATTTGCTTTTGGTTTTAACTCAGAACTTTTAGTTTTTGCCATGTTGTTTACAACAGTTGCTTCACGTGTTTCCTTCAAAGCAAGTGTTTCGACAACTTTGCATTTTGTAATGCCAACTTTGTTGAAAACCCATGTTTATGCTCGACGTGATACTGTCCTGTTTTTTTTATTTTCAATTAACTATACATTAACTCGCAATTTAAAATTGCACACTGATTATTTATTATGATGTAACATAAAAATATGTAAATAGCCTATGTACCAGAATATGTGTGTAATGTAATATAGTTCCGACGTACCAGATTGATTGAGTGCATTTGTGCGTTCTATCCGTGTAGATTACGTGAATACTTAGTTTTTTAAAAGTTGCCAGCTCTTAGTGCACGCTTCACAAACAGTCTGTAAGAAGAAAATTTATAACACTAAAAATTAGTAATTAAAAATGGCACAACCACCGAAAAGAATAAAAAAAGACAAAATTGCCAACAAGACGATAAAACCAAAAGATCAGGAGTTTCCAACAGATTGGAATGTTGACTACTATAAAACTGATTATGAAAGCGAAGAACACTGGGAACTTCGAAGACGCTTTATGGTGGAGCACAAAGATAAATTTCCTGAGGATACACTTGTGTGTTTGGCGCAAGTTTTCGTGAACATGGAATTTATGGGCTGTAAATATCCATCGGAAACAATGTTACGAGTGGCAGAATTGTCTAAGGATATTGCGAAAGAGTTTCGCAAGCAACGTGCAGGGCGACTGAAACGTACATTTGTTACTGCCTCCGATGCGGCAGAGCAACGTGCAAAAGGTAGCCGAAAGAAAACATAATTATTAAACATTAAATTTTATTGTGAGTAGCACTTGAACACAATGTTATTAATTAATTTACAAATCTTTTACTATAAACAAAACACATCGCGAAATAAGGAAGAGCAACAGGAACAAAGGGAAAGCAAGAAAGTAACGAAGATGCTGATGAAAGGCCTACAACTTCTAGTAAGCGAAAGTGTTTTGGCACAGGCGAATGGAATGGCCAAATCAGTACAAATAAGAATATTGACTTATTTTCGGATTTGCCATATGGCAAGTTTATTTTGTCATATATTGGTGGTCGATGTTGGATACGCAATTCAGCTCAACGTTGTAAAGTGGAATACAAAGAAGTAGAAGAGGGCGAGCCGTGGGAGCAAAAGTACATTATCATCATTATTTTACCATCAAATGAGAGTTTTCAAGTGAATTAATTTTTCATAGAACAATTAAGATATTTTTGGGTAATGTGTTTGTTGCAAGCGCATGTGAGGCAAATGTTAAAGCTACAAAGGAAACTGTTATAAAAAAATCACTTGAAGTATTGCAGCGTACATGCTATACAATTAAGGTAATTTTCTTTCCATTTGCTTATAATTTGAAGTGTTTACTTGTAGTTTTGTAGCAAAATCCAACGCGTGATACCATCAAAGTTGACAAATCCAATAACCAAGTAGTTTTGGGTATCATTAAGCAAAGCGTAGAAGCTGCAGGAAATGATATGAAGATAGATGCGAATAATAAAGGTTTCAAAATGATGAAAATGATGGGCTGGCAGGGTGGTGGTCTAGGCTCTAAAACACAAGGACGTGAAGAGCCCGTTAGGTAAAGTATTCAATATTTTTTCAATGGAAAAATACACAATCAATTAATTTTTTCTATCAGCTATCTTTTGAAAAATAATCGTGGAGGCTTAGGCAATAATTCAAGTCAGCTGGATCGTAACTATTTTGAGCAGATATTAAATAACTACGTGAATTCGCCAGATATACGTGAACTCCAGTTTGAGCCAACATTTACGAAAGATGAACGTGCTATATTGCATCAGTAAGTAGAAATAATTTTTTCGGTGCGAATTAAAAAATCAAAACTCATTTACAGAATCGCTTGTAAGTTCAATTTGAAATCGACCAGCCGTGGTGATGGCGACAACCGTCGCTTGATGATTAACAAAAAAAATATAACCGAAGCACAGATACTTCATGAAGTCTTAATAGAAAAGAATCCAAATTATTGTGATCGCTATTTGGTGCAAGTGCCCGCTGATAAAGCAAAGCTATTTCCTGACCACACTCAAAAACTCGAACCGGATCCATGAGTCATTTTCATATGTATTTACTAGTTTAAATTCCCACACGAACACACTAACTTGTTTGCTCTGCTAAGTTGCTCTTAAAAAAAAATTTAATAATATTGACCTTTGACTAACGGACTATTAGATAATTTTGTACTGCCGGACATAAGAATTTTATTATACTTTAGTATTAAGTATTAAAGACGACATAACCATTTTTTTTATAATATTCGTCATTTGCTCCTGGGTAATTGCTCTTAAGCAGCGCTAGTTTTGCGATGTGCCCATTCGATTTGGATCTTGACTAGGGTAGTGCAATTGTCCTGGCGCAGCATTGCCAGGAGGTGGTGGTATGGAGTCCAGTGCTGTTGTAGCTGCAGCAGCGTTGGAAGTGGAAGCCACAGGCATTGCGGAGTAGGGAGCGGCATATGCTTGCGAATAAAGCTGATATGAGGATGCAGGTATGAGGCTGGGTGGTATCTGATGTAATTTCATGCCTGGTGGTAGTACGGTTACTTGCTCTTGTTGTAAATTGAAGAAATCATTCGGATTCGCTGCTGTTGGTGGCGGTATTGCATTCACATCGAAACGCCTATCAGTCTTTGCCGCGCCTTGCTTAGCCTGCGAATGCGCCCACTTAATGCTCACCTTACGCCCATGCATAACGAGCTTGTTAAAAGTCCGTTCTGCCGCCATTTCAGCTGCACTGCGTTTTGTATACTGCACGAAAGCACATTGCTGGCGTGGCACAAGTGCAATTGAACGTATTTCTCCATATTGGTAAAACTGATCACGTACTTCCGGCTCGGTTATGTCTTCGGACAAATTTCCGACATACAACGTTGTGATATTTCTATCTTCAGGTGGCTCTAGCGTTGGCATCGTAGCAGCACGTTTCATAATTTTCTCTGCAACTGGATCATTTCGTCCATAGTAACGGTCCTTGATATTTTGCTCACAAAGTGGATCGTCTGGTTCATTTGGCTTGTCATGCCGATAAGGACATTCTTCGCCACGCTTACATTCTCCCTTAACCCAAAACGAGCAAATGTGAGGTCTGTTACGTTTGTAGTATGGTGCTGTGCGTGCTAATTTTGAAAGCATTTCGCTAGCTGCTAAGGAACGACCCACTGTACCCGCTGCCTCTGTACCATCACCATCTTGCAGTTCACGATCAATATTTTGTATGTAGTACTCTTTATTCACATCACTCTGTGGCAGATTATCTGCAATTTTCAATGCCGCATCTCGCACTTGTATAGGTAACCCATATTCCAAATCCAACAGGCACGTTTGACAAACATTTTTCAATCGCGCACATGTTTGACATATTTCTGTCTTCTTGAAGCGCATGCGTGCACCTGGACACCAACGGAATATTGTAAATGGCCGCGTACATATTTTACACTCTTTTCCAAAACGCTCCTTTATCATACGTACGTACGGATTGTCTCCCAAACATGTTTGACACAATATTGGAAATTCAGCATCCTCCCAATTCTGACGATTGTAAGTATTTGTTGTTTTTGACATGGACATGATGTTGCCCTAATATTAAGCAAATATTTGCTTTTAAACTGAGATAAATTAAAAAGAAAATTGTTTATGTTTTAACCGATGACAGTATTTGTATATGGCGTGTCAAATTCAATTGTTTGACAGTTGCCAGCTGAATTCACAATGAAAGTGGAACAAAGTGGAAAGGGTACAAGTTAATTGAAATTAAAACTAATCATGGGATGCTTTAATCAATGGCAGCGGAACTAAAGTCAGATTTGTTAAGCTGTAGACGATGCAAAAATATTTGAGATTGACTTGAGCATAACGACAATTTAACGAAACCAAAAAAAAATAAA